>JAFMOC010000033.1:4765000-4907500 GCA_019802505.1 Corydoras sp. C115 | reverse complement strand
GATGAATCTGGGGCGCGGTCACTCAGTGGTCAGGGTGTTGGGCTATCAATCTGAAGGTTGGGGGTTCAAATCCCAGGTCCACTGAAGTTACCAGTGTGGCTCCTTGAGCGAGACCCTTAACCCTCATTAAGTAAGTAAGTAAACTTTATTTATATAGCACTTTTCTTAGGCACAGGCCACAAAGTGCTTTACAAAAGGATAAAACATAAAAAATAAAAGAGAATAAACACAATAAAAGCACAATTTACACAACATAAAAAACACAACAACCAATTTGCCCAAATGCCTGTTTAAACAGATAAGTCATTGTTCCAGGGATGCTGTGATTAACCCTGTGCTCACCTTGTAAGTCGTTTTGGATAAAAGCCTCCAATAAATGACCAAATGTAAATGTAAATGTAATGAATCTAAAAGGCGTTTGGGGTTCTGTGCAGGCGGCTGATGGTTTCACACCCCACATTGTGCATGTGGGGACATCCTGCACCTGAAAAAGGGGCATTCCCTAAACCGCTTGTACAAAGCCGGACTGAAATGTTGAGCAGTTTGGAATTACATTACATTAACATTTGGTCATTTATTGGACGCTTTTAACCAAAGCGACTTACAAGGTGAGCACAGGGTTCATCACAACATCCCTGGAGCAATGAGGGTTAAGGATCTCGCTCAAGGACCCACACTGGTAACTTCAGTGGACCTGGGAATACATTCTACACCCGCCGATATCTGAATATTAAAACATTTACCTTGATTTGCACCAGAAAGTCCCTCAGGTGCTCCTTAAAGGCGGGAATGTCCTGATTCAAGCTGAACAGACCGGTTACAAAGACCTTCACCTGAGCGCTGTGTGGAGAAACGGTCAGAGCATCAGACAGAACGTCCCAAAAACGTACCATAACATTTAGAATTAACAATCCATCAATAAGGGGCGGCACGGTGGCTTAGTGGTTTAGCATGTTCTCCTCTCAGCGCTAGGGATTCCTGGTTCGAATCCCCATCTGGGTGGAGTTTCCATGTTCCCCCCGTGTCCGCGTGGGTTTCCTCCGGGTTCTCCGCTTTCCTCCCACAGTCCAACAACATGGATCAAGTCAATTGAGTTCTCCAAATTGCCCCATATAGAGTGTCTGTGTGTGTGCCCAGTGATAGATTGGTGCCTTGTCCTGTGTGTTATTTGCCCAGCGCCCGAGACGTTCTCCCCTGGATGGGCATGGGGAACCCCCCCTCTGCGACCCTAATATAGGATAAAGCGGAAGATAATGGATGGATGGATGTATTTCACAGGGGTATTTAGGCATTTTATCATAGTACAGGAACCGGAACTATCTGGGTGGAGTTTCCATGTTCCCCCCGTGTCCGTGTGGGTTTCCTCCGGGTTCTCCGGTTTCCTCCCACAGTCCAAAAACATGGATCAAGTCAATTGAGTTCTCCAAATTGCCCCATATAGAGTGTGTCTGTGTGAGTGAGTGTGTGCCCAGCGATAGATTGGCGCCCTGTCCTGGGTGTATCTGCCCAGCGCCCGAAACATGGGGGATGGGGAACCCACCCCCCCGCCGCAACTCAAAATGCAACGCAAATAAAGCGGAAGATAATGAATGAATGAATCCATCAATAAATAAGACTGTAATAATAATAATAATAATAATAATGATAATAATAATAATAATAATGATAATAATGATAATAATAATAATATGATGATAATAATAATAATAATAATGATGATGCCGAGTCTCACTCCTGTAAGTGTGGGAAGGCAGTCTTCAGCAGGTTGGCCACGTATTCCTGAACGTAGACCTGGTTGTTGACGGGGGACGCGGTGTTGAGCGTCACGCTGATTTTGCCCTCCTCCACCAGGTTGAACATGTAGGCCAGGATGGAGGCGTGCATGGTCAAACCTGCGTCACGTCACAAAAACAAGTCCAAACAGCCGTCAACACTCTGCCGTCATTGATCTGAACACGCGGGACGCCGCGCGCTGCGTTACGGAGGACAGCTCACCCGCCGTGTGGGACGTGTCGGTGACCACCGAGAAGATGTGCTGCAGGATTTCACAGAAGTAGGTCTGATAGAAGCTCTGCGCCGCCGCCTCCTCCTGACCCACGTTCTGGAGTAAGGTGTACAGAATCTGGAGACCTGATGGGGACAAAGGAACGACGTGAGAATAATACTCAGCGGCACTTTAATCCGCCGAGGCGCAGACCGGACGTTACCCGTGTCGGCCACGTTCCTCATGGTGTGCTTGAAGGCCCAGATGATGGAGTCCAGCACCAGTTTGAACTGCGCCGGGGGGATGGTCAGGAAGGCAGGGAAGCACTGCGAGTTGACGGCCTGCAGCAGGTAGAAGAAGTTTGTTCGGTGCTCAGGAAACTCCTCGAAATCCTGCGAAGAGCACAACGGTCCCGTCATTTTCAAACACACAGGGGGAAACGGAGACGCCACATCCAAAGACATGGGGTATTTTTTTTTTGCAGCGAATACCGCAGTTTATTACAAACACCATACATTTTTTAAAATTCAAGCTGCAGGAGGTGATGTCATATTGCTGTCAGGTGATTGGCTGAGGAGACAAATACATGAAAAAAATGGTTTTCCGTATAAAACACCAGATACGGTCAGGAAAGCCATTTGCATGTTCTCCTGGTGTTTGCATACGTTTGGTCTCAAAATCCAAATGCATTCTAATAAGCGATCTGTTCGTATCTGCCCCCTGTTGGACTCGTCGGGTATTTCTTGTACCGGGATAGGCTCCATCATACCCACAGAACCTGATTAAGCAAATAATGAATCTGTATAAGGGCGGCATGGTGGCTTAGTGGTCAGCACGTTCTCCTCTCAGCGCTAGGGATTCCCGCTTCGAATCCCCATCTGGGTGGAGTTTCCATGTTCTCCCCGTGTCCGTGTGGGTTTCCTCCGGGTTCTCCGCTTTCCTCCCACAGTCCAAAAACATGGATCAAGTCAATTGAATTCTCCAAATTGCCCCATATAGAGTGTGTGTGTGTGTGAGTGAGTGTGTGAACAGCAATGGATTGGCGCCCTGTCCTGGGTCTATCTGCCCAGCGCCCGAGACGTTCTCCCCTGGATGGGCATGGGGAACCCCACCGCGACCCTAATAGAGGATAAAGCGGGAGATAATGAATGAATGAATGAATGTGTATAAAATGAAACTTGGGCGACGGTTATGAACCTTGTTGATCATGTTCAGGGTGCACTCGAAGACGGCGTCGAAGATCTTGGGTATCTCTGCGGTGATATGAGCGCCGAGCTTGTTCACGATGGTCGCCATCGTGCTGAGCACTTCGGGCTCGCGGGCAGCGGGAACGTTCCGCTGGTAGTCGATGAGCACGGCTTCCAGGAGCGGGGGCACAAAGTTTTCTCCGACCTGCACACAACCGCAGAGTCGAAATTACATATTAATTAAATGCCGTGCTTTATTATCAGCTCTAACTGCCTTCCTTGTCTGTCTTTTTTGAGGTGTGACCGGCTTCCTGGAGATCTTCATCCTGACAAATACTGGATGGAACCTGAATATTAATTGGACTGGCGGTCCTGCAGGACGCCCCCTAATGGACTCACATACAGTTTTCTAGGGGTGTCTTCAACTAAGGATTTTCATAGTCGAATCGGATTCGTCAGATTTTCCCTATAGTCGACTGATAGTCGAATCAGTTTAAATTTCACCACAAGATGGCGCTATAAGCGTGGTTTTTAAAAAAGATTTTTTTAAAAATATTTTACTTGTTTTTCTAGAGCACCGTAAATGGGTTAAAGCACACACATCATTTAAAAAAAATATTAACAGAAATTAGGATGATTTTATTTGACAAAAGGCTATATACATAACGAAAACAAAGACATTTCATATAAAAACTAATGCTTAGCAGCAGCCATGGGCGCCCCCATGTGGTCAAAATGGTACATTTGACTATGAGGTTCATAGTCGACTATGGTTCTCCGAATCGAATCCTCGAATCAGCAAATATTGCAGCTCACCCCTATAGTTTTCCATTTGTTAAATATCTGTAACATGTCTGTCCTACACTGTTGTTGCTGCCTGGCCTCTCAAGGAGGACGAGTCGCCCACTGAGTCTCGGTCCTTCCAAGGTTTCTTCCTTAAATAAACACAAAGTTTTGTCTTGCCACTGTCGCTTCGGCTTGGGGGTTTAAAGGCTTTTCATTCTGTAAAGCTGCTTTGTGACGATGTTCTGTTGTAAAAAGCGCGACATAAATAAATAACTTGAACTAGAACGACAGGTGAACAACGGGTTTGGGTCGCCGTTTTTTTTTATTTTTTTTTTTACCATCTGTGGATCGTTGGACCGGCTGACCCAGCCGGAGATGAGCTTCAGGGTCTCCCTCTTCACCGTGCGCATGCTTCTGATCAGCGGCTGCTTCGTCACCATCTCACCTATTAACAGACGGGATAGAACATCACAAGAAGCCCCTTAGGAAATGCCACAGTGCGTTGTGGTCTGTGACGGGAGCGTGGGCTCACCGTTGGTCTGGATGGCGGAGGAGATGTTCTCGCTCAGGCACTTATAGACGTTGAGCATGTCCAGATAGATGCGTCCCAACTGCACCACGAACGGGTGACCCACAGCTTTACACGCCCTGACGTTGGTCTTCAGGATGCTGCCCAGCTGACGCACAGTCTCTGCGTCCTTCAGAATATCCACATTCTGCAGGGACACACACACCATAATGCATAAAACGTGGACGTACAGCAGTGATTCTCAATTATTTTCTGTTAAGCCCCCCCTAGGAAGAAGAAAACATTTTGCGCCCCCCACACATGATTTATCCCCCCCAAATTTATCAAAAATGGGGTGAAAAAGTATTTTTACACGCCCGCTGTAGTATGATTTGTCTATAAATTAGTTATAAATACAGCTCTTTTATAACAATGTATCCTTATGAACAATAAAGAAAACAAAAAAGAAAGAAGTATAGATCAACTTAGAACAAAGAATCATTTTATTAACTTTGTTTTTCAGTTTGTAACAGAAACGAATTTGTTCAGTTCACTTAATATCACTTGCTCTGTGATTTCTTGTTATGCGCCCCCCCATGCACCACACTGCGCCCCCCCCCCCCCCCCCAGGGGGGCGCGCCCCACTATTTGAGAAGCACTGACATACAGAGATCAGGCTGCCTTTGATACACTGTACACCCTAACTGACCAATCACAAATCAGACCCATTTGCATAACCGACCTTGGTAGCTTGCTGGATGATGCTGTCCCACACCTGGTTGGGTAGCAGCATGTATTTCTCGATCAGATGTTCCTGCACCGCCTGGTCCGTCTGCGCACCGATCATGTAGCCTACAGCCTCATAGAAGGTGTGCACCTGCGCAGCCAGAGGGCCAGCGTTAGACGCAACATTTCCACAAACAGACCTGGAATTTCTGCGAATTGGCGACGGATAAAACAAAGCACCACCACGGACTCACCTGCTGCGGCTGCAGGTCACAGATGATGGTGTTGATGTTATTGAGGATCTCGTCGATGAAGGGCATCACCTCGCCCACCTGCACCTGCACAAAATGCCTCCGGCACTTCTGAGCGATCTTAATGAACGTGTCGCAGGCCATGTCCTGCACGCCGTCATGGGTCTCTGCAGAGACATGGGGAAGGGGAGATTCGGGTTATGATCGGATCTGGAGCAGGGAAACTGTCGGTGCAACATTCACGTGCAAATTACAAAACAACTGCAGGATTTCCAGATGCGCAGCGAATACAAATTTAAATATACTGTTACAATGTCTAAAGTCTCCAAGGTAAGAGGAAATAATGTGCTTCCACACAGCTTTTTATTAGACGAATAAAAAAATCAAAAAGCTGATACTAATTATAAAAAATAAAAAAATATTCATTCATTCATTATCTCCCGCTTTACTGTTCGCAATGTCTCGGGCGCTGGGCAGATAGACCCAGGACAGGGCCCAATCCATCACTGGGCACACACTACTCACAGGAAATAATGTGCTTACATACAGCTTTTTATTAGACAAACAAAAAAATCAAAAAGCTGATACTAATTATATAAAAAAAATAATAATAATAAAAAACTCTATTGGCTTAGTATCAGTACTAAGTATCATCTAAGATGTCTTAGCAACCACCTAAAACCACCAAGCAACACCTGAAACACCTAAGAAATGAGCTAAACTGACAAAAATTTCTTCAAAGCAACACCTAAAACACCTTATCCACCAAACACCTAAAAAGTCTTAACAATCGCCTAAACCTCCTAATAAACCTCAAAGAAACATCTAAAATGCTTTAAATACCACCTAAAACCACCATGCAACACCTGAAACACCTAAGCAATGAGCTAAACTGACTGAAAATGTCTTCAAAAGCAACACCTAAAACACCTTATCCACCACCTTAACCCACCAAACACCTAAAACGCCTTAACAATCGCCTAAACCTCCTAATAAACCTCAAAGAAACATCTAAAATGCTTTAACAACCACCTAAAACCACCATGCAACACCTAAGCAATGAGCTAAACTGACTAAATATTTCTTCAAAGCAACACCTAAAACACCTTATCCACCACCTTAACCCACCAAACACCTAAAAAGTCTTAACAATCGCCTAAACCTCCTAATAAACCTCAAAGAAACATCTAAAATGCTTTAACAACCACCTAAAACCACCATGCAACACCTGAAACACCTAAGCAATGAGCTAACTGACCAAAAAGATCTTCAAAGCAACACAAAATGCTTTGGCAACCACCTTAACCCACCAAACACCTAAAACGCGTTAACAATCGCCTAAACCTCCTAACAAACCTCAAAGAATCATCTAAAATGCTTTAACAACCACCTAAAACCACCATGCAACACCTAAAACACTTTACCAAATCAAAGCAACACTTAAAACACTTAAGCAATCATCTAAACCTCCTAAGGAACCCACCAGGCATCACCTAAAACACATGAGCACACACTGTGCTAATGTCCATCAAAGGAAATTCTGCTGTACTATAATTAAAACTCAAAGTGGAGACACAGAGAGGTGGAGACATCAAAGTGTTGATGACCCACCGTGCATGAACTCAAAGAGCTTGTTGACGACGGTCTTCAGGAACTTCCAGTGCGCCCGGAGGAATCGTGGATACTGCCCCACGATGTACATGATGTTGGAGGCGATGATGGCCTTGTTGTCCTTCCCTCTCTTCTGCTCACAGAGACCCAGCAGGTCCTGCACACGAAGCGCGGGCAGAAGGACGTTACACAAAAAGCTTTTAAATGTTAAATCATTTAAAAGTTCAGCGGATCAGTCACCTTAATGACTGTGACGAGGAACCTCTTCTCATCCTCCTCATGCATGGCTCCACTGATGGAACCGATGGCCCAGCACAGCGTGTTCAGGTTCCTCCAGGACCACTCGGTCCCATTCACCTGGTTGTGCAGCTTTTCGGTCATGATCCTCTCCGTGTCCACGTAGTCCAGATGGGTCAGGTAGACTGGAAATGAACAGAGAGCAAAGATCAGGTCATGAAAGCAACCTGAAATGCAAATAAACTGACCACCCTGTTTGGAAAGAGCCCTGTTTTTAAGGATTTTAAGTCTCTTTTAGAAGATTCTCTATTCGCACCGCATTCAAAATCCACCCAGTCAAAGAGAATGGGCTCGCACAAGCGCCATGCTGTTCCATGTAACGCGGAAATATGGGTTCTAATTATCCGGCTGACGGATACTCACCCAGAGTTTCTCTCATGTTTTTGTACAGATTGATTGAATCCGTGTCCTTCATGAACTCCCGCACAACTTCCCCCTGGTCGTTCTCCACCACCAGAACCTCCTCCGGTTTGGCCATGCGACTCACCATCAGCAGCCGCACCTGAGACAAAGCAGTCCCCGTCTTTACAGTCGGACTCGTTCGAGCATGCAGAACCCTTTGGGTATGACGGTGTGTAGGTCTTACTTTGGAAAGTACTGGCAGATAGAGGTGTCTGCGTGGAGGCACATCAAAATGCTGGCTTCCGGACAGCAGAGGTGAGGTGGAGGTGCTGAACGGACTCTCTCGGTACAGCTCCGCCGCCAGGTGGTTCCAGTACTCCAGACAGATCTTGAAAATCTCCGTCTCCTCCACTTCAGACACCAACAGCATGTAATGTAGAGCCTTCCGGGACGAGGGAGGACCGTCAGTTTAATATGTGGCATAATGTAATTAAAACACAGATCGTAATCACACAAAAGTTGTTTGACTTCGAACAGAATATTGCTGCACTGATCCATAAAATATTAAATAGGGTTAAGGGAGGGTTAATGGAGAACATCCAGCATTTCACATGCCGTCCCTCGGTTTCGCACACAGCTGCAGGTGACGGCGCTCCAGCTGCACCCTGGTGAGAGGAACGGCACGAGCCAACTCCACGTGTGCAGCACATCTGACTCAAGAAGGCTTTCTAACACTGAGCATTTCAGAACATAACACACCACAAAGGCCTTTACACAGCAGGGGGGGGGGGTGACGTACGAACACGCCTGAGATTGTCCCACATCCCTGAATCATCGATACAGATGGACCTCTGACAGTTTCAACCCGGACTTCGGGGCATTAGTACCTCCATTAGCGTTTCCCGCAGGTTGGGCCTCTTTTCGATGAGCTGGCCGTGTTCTTTGAGGAAGGTGCAGAGAAACAAGCTGAGGTTCTGGATGAAGTTCTGCTCGTCATCTTTCCCATTAGCATACGCCAGGCGGATGTTCGTGTTCAGAGGCAGCATCTGTTAATTAAACGCATGTTCAGGCGCATTAAGTAACGATATAAATATCACTGATGAAGACACAAACAGAAATGTTCTTCTCACATATAATGAACCTCGCAGTGTTCTCGCTATTATTATAAGAAATTAGAGATGGTCTGCTGTAACTGCTGTATATAATAGGATCACTTAAAATCTGTGCCTGTGTTTATATACACAAAGCATACTGAAGAGTTTTTGTATTTGTGCATAAGCTCATCAGAAAACCTTGTACAGATCTTTAAAGGTTCCTGGCTGAACATTTTGGCATTGCAACAGCGACATCTACTGGGAGATTTGTAATCCAACAGTTCCAAATCAGTACACATTTATTGCTGCATCTCAGAACACCTGGCTTTGAGCCAAAGGCAAGTACAAAGGGGGACAGGACGACATTATAATCACCCCTCTCCTCTAGGTGTTTTCTGTGCTGTCCAAATACTTTTGTTCATTCATCATTTTCCGCTTAGTCCTCATGCCCATCCAGGGGAGAAGGTTTTGGGAGCTGGGCAGATACACCTTGGTGAGGGCACCAATCTATCACTGGTCTCACACACTCACAGACTATATAGGGGCAATTTAGAGCAGCCAATTTACATTGGATTCATGCTTTTGGTGAGAACATGGAAGCTCCACCCAGCCAGGGTTCGAACCTGGAGCCACCATGTTGCCCTTTGTCCATATTCCGTCCAAAAAACAGAGCTCTATATTTTTTTTTTCGGTGATTTGTTAATAGAATTAAAACCCTGAAGCCCCCCCCCCCCCCCCCCCTCCGTTACCTGTTTCAGCTGCATCATGGTCAGAGTGAAGAGGTTGACGAACTGCTCCTCGTACTGGTTCACGCTCACGCCCGCGATTTCCGTCAGACATTTCAGAGTCACGTTTCGGAACATGGGGACGTTCAGGAACTAAGAGAGGAAAATAAACGAGGCATGCGTTAACATTCTGAGTTTAAGCTCGGGGGTGTTGGATTTTAAGCTCGGGGGGGTGTTGGAGTGTCAGCACGCCCACCCTGCTCACGGCAGGAGGAAACCATACAGCCGTCACTCCGATTGATCTCCCTCTGGTTCTTACGCAGTTGCAAGCAAAACAATGCAAACGCGCCTTTGTGAGAGGGTGACTTTAAAAACATCAGCTCTGTAACATTCAGCGCCGTTTTAATGACGGCTTTAATCATTTATACCTTGTAAACCAGGGTGCTGATGAGTTTCGTCTCAAAAATGTATCCCAGTGGAATCCAGTTAAGGAAGCGCAGGAGGGTCTCCAATGTGGCATGAACCAGTGGAGCATTCTGGGAGTTTTCCTGAGGGATGAAAGGAAGCAAGACAACTTTACAAACATTGACAATAACATAGTACTTGGGTAATTGTCACATCATGTTTAGCGATTATGACTGGCATAGTTGTTGGTACCAGATATGTTGGTTTTAGTTGTTTCTATAACTGTGAATTTAATACTTTTATACACAGCAATGGCCAAATATCCTGAGAATGTACTGTGTCATGATGTTGGAACTACAAACCAATAACTAATAAGGATTCTAAACGTTATATACATGTTAAACCAACACTGTCTATATGAGTGAGTGTTGGTAGAGTTTAACTGATGCTGGATAAAAAAAAAAAAAAACAGGCCAAACACAAGGTCGGCATCCCAATGCACCCCACTGTTGTTGAGCAGAGGGGCACTGAAGCACCTTCAACAATTTTCACATTGGACCAATTTTCACAGGGGTATTAAAATTATCAATTGATGTTCCTCTTAATCAAAAAAAAATCACGAGGCTCCACCTAAAATCTAAGCGGCGAAAGAAACATACACACATCTAATATTTAATAATAAAAAAACATCATAAAATGACTTACCATTACGAACTGGCAGAGCTGGAAAATCTGTGAAAACTCATTACACATGCTGCAAAGAGAAAACAAACAAACAAAAAAAATAATAAAGTGAAGGTTTCATATAAAACCAAAAACAGAGCATGCAGTACACTGTACAATATACCGTACCTGTCCTTCAGGTGCTTTGCTTTGACCTGAGTCATCTGCCCGCTGGAGAAGTCAAACACCTCCTCACTGAGGAGCTTCAGGATGATCATGTTGTTCTGGCAGAGGCTCTCGCTTGTGCGACTCGCACCCACAATGTCACTGATGAACGTGGGCCAGTGCTTCGGCCACTCCTGCTTTAAGATCTGTGAAAAATCACCATAGAGACGTTAAAGCAGCAGAATAAACTCTGTTATGCTCATATGTAACCAGATCATTATTTTGATAAAACCATCATTAAATAGCTCATCCAGACCAAACCAAAGTTACTGAACGAATACTATTCATTCATTCATTCATTCATTCATTATCTTCCGCTTTATCCTATATTAGGGGTTGCGGGGGGGTTCCCCATGCCCATCCAGGGGGGGAACGTTTCGGGCGCTGGGCAGATACACCCAGGACAGGGCGCCAATCTATCGCTGGGCACACACTCACTCACACACTCGATATGGGGCAATTTGGAGAATTCAATTGACTTCATCCATGTTTTTGGACTGTGGGAGGAAACCGGAGAACCCGGAGGAAACCCACGCGGACACGGGGAGAACATGGAAACTCCACCCAGATGGGGATTCGAACCGGGAATGCCCAGTGCTGAGAGGCGAACGTGCTAAACCACTAAGCCACCATGCCGCCTGAACGAATACTAATACTGAACAAATGCACATTATGACCCGAAGCTAATGTCACCCCTTTTATATATATATTAAAAAAAAAAAAAAACACCCCTGTGGTTGTGTGCACGTGGTGAAAACCTAAAACACACACTCCAGATGCAGAACTGGGTCATAACCACCACACATCCCACCAGAGAAAAAAAATAAAATACATACAGATTTCCAGTAATATCATGAACATGTCATTTCCTACCTGCACCAAGATCATGTTCAATTTGGCCAGATAAACGCCCTCTTTCTGAAAACACAACAAATACGTAATTAATTTTTCAATTAACACAACAGGAAATGGAAGAAAGCATGAGAAGAAGTCAGCTGACCTCGACCACAGCCGCATCAGAGGACGTCTTGATGATCAGTCCAACAACATACTTCTTAATTCCTGAGGAGAAACAGAACCCAGTTATCTCTGAAGCTCAAAACTCCTGAATAGCGTGACAGCTCGGGGCTAGAAATCAGGAATGGGGTGCAATCCCCAGAGCTGCCAAAGTTGCCCATGTGGGCCCTGCTGCATCAAGACTGACCTGACCTAAAGACAAGCGTATAATATGAGCACCCCCAATTTAAACATCAGGGTCGTGACTCTCTTTTTAAAGCAGGGAAACAGAACAATCAGAGAAATCCAGAGCCAAAGAGAGAGGAAGACCTCAACAGGAGCCAGTGCAGACTAATGGAAACAGTGAGGCTTTTTAATAAACAGTCCACATTTCCACCTGCTCAGGAGCCAAATCATTACGCAAGACGAGTTCTACTAGGACACAAACACAGCTTTAAAGGATTTTGACTTTTTATCATCTATAAACACAAACACAATACAGATCTGTGTTCATAGACACCTGAACACATCGTTCTAAAACAACGAGCTGGATTTCTGCAGTTTCTCAAACATTTTCCCACAAATCCTGGTCCAAGGTCCAAACGTCGCTCCACTCCCGTCGGAAGTTGTGAGGACACCATGCTGCCGCGTACTGAAAGAGCCCACTGCTTTACAAAATTCAGTCCAGGGCGTATGGCCTTCATATGGCCACAAGCAGCAGGAACCAATGCTGGGTTTTATCTGGTAATAAACCTGAGCTGTTCAAACAGAATCTTTTACCTTCACATTGGTTCCTTGGAAGAATTTTCCAGCGCGTTTTGATTACGGTCTCCAGAATCTGCAGGGCGTAATACTGTGAGGGGTAGAAAGCAGCGGGGCAGAAAGTGAGACCCTTATATTGATCACCAGTACATTCAGAGATCAACAACCTCAGCACTTCATGAAGCCCAACTCACTTTTGTCTTCATGTTCTGTGAGAACTCCAAAATGGTGTCCACTCTGGTCCAGGCATCCGGGTGATCTTTGAGGTTGGTGAGGACTTCCTGTGCCAGTCGTTGCTAGGACACAGGGGATCAAAGTAGATTAATCTCATTTGTAACTAGGAGTTCGATCATCAGGGAGAACAGCAGTCACACTCAGCACAACCAAACTTTTCAGTTCCTGGAACCGTTCGACGAAGTACCGCTTCAGAGCGTGGAACTAAATAAAACGTTCTTTCCGAAAGTCTACGGCATCTCTTACCTGGGAGCCAACGTCGTAGTACATGGAGTTGACCACATTGTCGAGCAGATTGATGTCCAGCTTCTGAGAGAAGTCCAGCAGCTGCCGGGCTGTGTGGTCCGCCAACATGGTCATATCTGCTGGCATAGAGCTGTGGAGAAGAGCAGGACAGGCTAAAATAAGTCTTGGCTGGTGAGACCCTTTTTAAAGCAAAGATTATATTTTGCTTTATCCGCTACATTCGGATGGAATTCAGCGAGGGCCACGCCAACATCACCTAACCTTGAGACCACCAAAGACGTGCTGTGTGCACCGGCGCAGAGTCATACCGGAAGAGAAAATGGCCTTCCACAAAGTCGGAAGCATTCAATTGTCCCTAATGCGGTGCTAGGTAGTTGATTTACTTCACATATACAAAAAGGTCCAAGGCTTACCCCGGATTTAATGATTAAGAGGCTGTAGAGAACCTGCACCTTTTCCCCACTAACACTTTTGGCAGGGTCATCACCTCAATAAAGACCATTTGCGACTAAACGGTCACAACGTAATCCCCAATCTTATAAAGTTACCCGACCACCATGCATGTTACATCACTCAGGTTTGTAAATAAGAATATAATTTAAAGGCCAAACCGCAAGAATATACTCAGTTCTATTTATTTAGCATTATGTGTAATTGAAATAATTTAAAGTCTGATCGCTGTGAATTCTCACTAACATCAACGCACGAACCTGCGTACACCACAATTCATCAGGAAAACACACAGTTTAAAATATGCATGCCAACCAGCGCAAGGCAAATAAGGGGCATCCACTCGTCGGTCACGTCATGAGGGACATCTCCACGTTCTACGCTCACTGTCCGTTTCAGCTCCACATCAGTACAGACGCACTTTCAGATGGAATGGTCTGCGATCGGCAGCGCATTCCTTCCAAAGGTATTCACTGGGAATGAGGTCATAACACTGCGCAGGCAGTTCATTAGAGACACTTTGTTAGTCCTCTTTACTCGGTAACGTGGGAGTTTGTAACCCCTGTGTCACAGCTGGACCGAGAATAAAGCCCCAAACCAAACGTATGCTGTGAAAACTAACGAAGGATAAGAGGACGACTGACATGAATCATGTTCTACATGAATCTGTGTTCTACAGTACACACTGTGTTCTCTGTTCTAATGGTCAGGACCCCAATAGAACCCCCACAGAGCAGGTATTATTTGTATAGTGCATTATTCCTATCCCAGCAGTGTCCCAGAGGTGTTTACATTAAACTACAGCAGCACTGCTGCACTGCAAAACCCCTTCCCACATCAGCGTCACTGCAGAAGTGACAATCAACAATCCACCACCCAAATGATACACGTTCTGTGACGATCCTGACCAACAGAGAACAGAGAACCAACAAAAAGGACTCCGATGGACTACAGTGTGGAATAAAAAAAATACCAAGTCCATCTGTATGGTGAGGGGAAGAAATAGACGATGGAGCCAGCGTGTCCTAACTACTGACTGCTTACTGTACAGGGTGAAGTGATGTCTAATAGTATGCAAAAAACCAGCAGCACCACAGTGTTTGATCCACGTGTACCCGTGCAACTAAAACTGACACACTGCCACCATATCAGTGTATGATGCACCACCCAAATAGGAACTGATGATTAAATAACAGAGTAAAGGGACCAGAAAGGGTAAACTGCCATAAGTGTGAGAACGACTTAAGAAGCCCGTCAGTACGATAATGTTACGATACAATACACACTTTAATGTGAAGCACACTTTCCACGTTTAAATTATGAACTCGCGGGTTATTTACAGCAGGTTATTAAAGCCCATCAACACCACACACACACACACACACACACACACAAATGAGGACGGGTATTTCCTAAATTCTTTAGAAATCGCTCAAATGTGGTGAATTAAAATGCCTGACCCCCTTAAAAGGACTTACACAAAGTTTTTACACATTTGTTAAATGTAGTCACCCGATCTCGACACACACTCTCTACATGACTGCCCCCCCCCTCCCACTGAGCCTCGGTCCTCACAAGGTTTATTTTTTCTCTTTAAAACAACAGCATAACGGAGTTGTTTTTTTTTTTTTTTTGCCACTGTCGCTTCGGCTCGTGCTCTTTGTGGATTTAAAGGCTTTTATTAAAGGACTTACATACAGTTTTACATATTTGTTAAATGTAGTCACCCGATCTCGACACACTCTCTACATGATTGCCCTACACTGATGCTGCTGCCCCCCCCACCCTCCAGGAGGATGAGTCCCCCCCCACTGAGCCTCGGTCCTCACAAGGTTGTTGTTTTTTCTCTTTAAAACAACAGCATAACAGGGAGTTGTTGTTTTTTCCTTGCCACTGTCGCTTCGGCTGGTGCTCTTTGTGGATTTAAAGGCTTTTATTAAAGGACTTACATACAGTTTTTACACATTCGTTAAATGTAGTCACCCGATCTCGACACACTCTCTACATGACTGCCCTACACTGATGATGCTGCCCCCCCCCACACTGAGCCTCGGTCCTCACAAGGCTTTTTTTTTTCTTTTCTTTAAAACAACAGCATAACAGGGAGTTGTTGTTTTTTTCCTTGCCACTATCGCTTCGGCTCGTGCTCTTTGTGGATTTAAAGGCTTTTAATTCTGTAAAAATGTGACGATGTGCTGTGGTGTAAAAAAATAAACCAATAAAGAAATAAACGACGCAAAAGCGCTCTATAAATAAATGACATGAATTTGAACCGCGACGCGCACAACGCGCTCGAGCCAAGTATCGTCCCCACGCGCCAAGTATCGCGATATTTGGGGCGCGATATCGCATGCCGTTTGAAAGTTCGGCACTGTGTACATGTTAACCCCCCCCCCCCCCCATACACACACACACAAACACACACAAAAACACACACACATACACACCTACCTGATGTTTTAAAACACTCCGTCGGGTGGAATTAATTAAAGCCGCTCGCGCGCTCCCAGGGTTATTCTGAAAGGAACGGCTCCCCCCCCCGGATTGGAACACACACACACGCCGAGCGAGACGCCGTTTATCTCGTAACGGGGCGCCGCGAACTGGAGGTCGGTAATAAGGCCCCGGTGAAGCAGCGGCGGCGGCGCTGGAGCGGAGCGCAGTAAATAAAGAGCAGAGCGTGAGTTAGCCTCGGCTGCTAACGGGGCTAATGTCACTCCGCTGAGGTGAAGTTCCGCCGCGGGCTGACTCAACAACTTTCCGCGCGTCCTCGGCTCATCGTCGGCGAAGCGAGCGGGCTGTTAGTCGAGCGTCGGGGCCCCGTGAGCGGCGGCGGCGCCGTTGAAACGCATGGAGCTGGAGGACTCGCGGCGGCTCCGTTCTCTCGGCGTCGCTCGGCAGACCGGCTGAAACCGGTTCAGACTGGCCTATTCCATCTCGGTTTAGTTCACAGCCCGTAGCGCCGCGTAAAATTTGGACCGTGGGCACGCCCCCGGCGCGGCGCCATTGGCCGCCCGGGGCCGCCCGGGGCGGGACCCGGGCGTGCGATTGCGCGGCGCGGACGTCGATCACGCCGCGTGGGCGGGCCCGCGCCGGAGCGCTTTAAGACCCATGCATTTCAATGCGAGTGGGCCGGACTGAGCGCGGCGATGGAAAATTACTGAGACGCTCCAGCCTCGGTCTCTGCTCCACGTGCTGCTGCCGCTGTCATGATGAACACCTCCTTTAATCGTTTCCCAATAATAATAATAACGACGATCATCATCATAATTGTCGCGTTTGAACGAAGCACGCGGGGGCACGCCCTTGTTCGGTCGTTTTTGATCAGATTGAATGTTTTTTTTAATGATACAAAGACATCATTGAGGTTTGATTTCCATTGCAGAGCTTTATGTCGCTCCATGAGGCCTGCAGTCAGCCCTTTGCAATGAATTTGCACATTGTGAAATGGACATACCGGTGGCTTAGTGGTTTAGCATGTTCTCCTCTCAGCGCTAGGGATTCCCGGTTCGAATCCCCATCTGGGTGGAGTTTCCACGTTCTACCCCGTGTCCGCTTTCCTCCCACAGTCCAAAAACATGGATCAAGGTCAATTGAGTTCTCCAAATTGCCCCATATAGAGTGTGTCTGTGTGAGTGAGTGTGTGCCCAGCGATGGATTGGCGTCCTGTCCTGGGTGTATCTGCCCAGCGCCCGAAACGTTCACCCCTAGATGGGCATGGGGAACCCCACCGCGACCCTAATAGAGGATAAAGCGGGAGATAATGAATGAATGATAATAACGACGATCATCATCATAATTGTCGCGTTTGAACGAAGCACGCGGGGGCACGCCCTTGTTCGGTCATTTTAGATCAGATTGAATGTTTTTTTTTAATGATACAAAGACATCATTGAGGTTTGATTTCCATTGCTGCGAAAGCTCCTCGCAGAGCTTTATGTTGTTCCATGAGGCCTGCAGTCAGCCCTTTGCGATGAACGCAGGATGAATTTGCACATTGTGAAATGGACATACCGGTGGCTTAGTGGTTTAGCATGTTCTCCTCTCAGCGCTAGGGATTCCCGGTTCGAATCCCCATCTGGGTGGAGTTTCCACGTTCTACCCCGTGTCCGCGTGGGGTTTCCTCCGGGTTCTCCACTTTCCTCCCACAGTCTCAATTGACTTGATCCAAAAACATGGATCAAGTCAATTGAGTTCTCCAAATTGCCCCATATAGAGTGTGTGTGTGCCCAGCGATGGATCGACGCCCTGTCCTGGGTGTATCTGCCCAGCGCCCGAAACGTTCTCCCCTGGATGGGCATGGGGAACCCCTAATATAGAATAAAGCGGAAGATAATGGATGGATGGAAATGGACATACCACGCTTATTGTTAATTTTTTATATTTCTGCAGTTTGTATATATAAAACAGGACTAATGGAGCATCTGTAAAAACTGCAATTCCCCCCCCAGGGATTAATAAAGTGTTCTGATTCTGGTCTAATATTAGTGTCTCAGGTTAAAAAAAAAAAATGTTCCTTGGATGTGCGCCACACCCACATCATACAATATTAATGCTGTATGTGCAGTCTGTATACACTTCAGGCAGCATACATGACCTGGGTTTGACTTTTGTATAGTGAAATCCATCTTTTCTTCCTACTTTATTTTCCTCCCACTTCTGATTCGGCTCCTAAAGGGTTGGCTGTCTACTTTAAATTAATTCCTCAGATGCGATATGACATCAGACGCTGATTTGTGAATGAGAGATGGAGCCAGGGATGCAGATAAGGTAAAGGATCTTACCTGTGGCTTGTCTCTGTGTATATGCAGGGATATAAGTCGAGATACAAGTTGGCAAGAAATAATCCTCAGACAGAATCCACTGAATCGTCATGAATATTAATGTCTTTATGTGGCAATGCCGTCACTTGTCAAACCAACATACTGAGTCTTCAGATTCTTGACATCATTGTTCCATTACTTAGTCAGAATTAAAAAAACGGGATATTAAAACACAGTAAATTCTTATAATACACCCTGAAAAGTTTGGAAAATGGTGGTAAACATGTTCAACTCATGGCTCAACTATTAGCGAGAAAAAAAACCCGAAACACTGATAATAGAACTCAAACATCCAATCACATTAGATCATGTTATTTAATTTAAGTAGTTTACACATATTTTGCTACCTTAAACTTATTTAATAAATTACTCTAATACACATTTCTACATATAATCTAATCTGTGTATTTTGGGGAAAGAGAATTTTGCAATACCATAAAACGTTCTTATTTTATAGTGTACTTCTCGATCCTGGCCACAAGAGGTGCTAATGAGAGCTACATAAATCCCTTTGCTTGAGCATCCTCATTATTCTCCTCTTCCTCTCTAACAGTTGGGGATGTATTGTCCTGACTACTTTTCTCATACGCTGTTCTTTCTTCATCCTTCACGGGACTTCGTCCATCATCACTCTCCCTGCTCGTGTTACCATGGCGACTATGGCTTCGGTCGCTGCCCGTGTAATCGTCTTCATCACTTCGGTCTTTATCCTCATCGGCATCGAATTCCAAATCGTCCTCATATAAGTATTTCTCATTCAACTCCTCATCGGAGTCACAGTCATAGCTGTCATTGGGTTCCTGGTTTTGTCCTCGTCCCTCGTTCTCTTCGTCCGCAGGTTCGTGATCGGCGTATTGGTTGTGATCTTTGTATTCAGTGAGGAAGTCGCCGGACAGAGAGACATCCACCGGGTCGTCATCGTCAGCAGGTTCGTCAGCTGTCGGGTCTTCTCTGAAAATCCAGCCAACAAAAATTAAAAACTTAATTTTTACTATTAATATTAAAATAAGGGCGGCATGGTGGCTTAGTGGTTTAGCACGTTCTCCTCTCAGCGCTAGGGATTCCCGGTTCGAATCTCCATCTGGGTGGAGTTTCCATGTTCTCCCCGTGTCCGCGTGGGTTTCCTCTGGGTTCTCCGCTTTCCTCCCACAGTCCAAAAACATGGATCAAGTCAATTGAATTCTCCAAATTGCCCCATGTAGAGTGTGTGTGAGTGAGTGTGTGCCCAGCGATAGATTGGCGCCCTGTCCTGGGTGTATCTGCCCAGCGCCCGAAACGTTCTCCCCTGGATGGGCATGGGGAACCCCACCGCGACCCTAATAGAGGATAAAGCGGGAGATAATGAATGAATGAATGATATTAAAATAAGGGCGGCATGGTGGCTTAGTGTTTTAGCATGTTCTCCTCTCAGCGCTAGGGATTCCCGGTTCGAATCCCCATCTGGGTGGAGTTTCCATGTTCTCCCCGTGTCCGCGTGGGTTTTCTCCGGGTTCTCCGCTTTCCTCCCACAGTCCAAAAACATGGATCAAGTCAAATGAATTCTCCAAATTGCCCCATATAGAGTGTGTCTGTGTGAGTGAGTGTGTGCCCAGAGATGGATTGGCGCCCTGTCCTGGGTCTATCTGCCCAGCGCCCGAAACGTTCTCCCCTGGATGGGCATGGGGAACCCCACCGCGACCCTAATAGAGGATAAAGTGGAAGGTAATGAATGAATGAATGAATGAATGAATATTAAATATACAGAAAACACATTAATTTGCAGATATTTTTATAACAAGTGACTTGTTTGGGGCAGACCATGATACCCTAATACAGCACCTCGGGACCAATGAGGGTTACTGGCCTTTGCTTATTAGCCCACATTAGCAACATTATGGGGTTTGAACCCCCAACTCTCACACAGAAAGCCCAACACCCTCAACACAGAGCCTCCACACCCCACATCACGTTGTTCTAGTCCAGCCACCAGATTCCTATAGAGACGATTGGAGGTGTGGATCAAGGCTTTGCTGTGTCTGATCCACATGCATCATGGAACACACCACCATGCCAGTGTCACTGCAGTGCTGCGAATCATCTACCCCCCAAATATCTATTTACTCCAGATGGAGGACGAGTCCATTTGCACGCATGTCTCACCACCGCTGCACCACCCTGGGCTTTTAGCATCCTGTAGGTACTGACCTTTGGCTGAACAGAGGGCGACTGGAACAGGAGGCGGCGTGTTTCTGTTTTTTGGTTCTGAGAGCTTGAGCCTTGCTGGCGACGAAGATCTCACTGAGTCCGCACGTCTGCAAAGCCTCGGCAAAGCGGCGCTCGGCAGCCTGTCTGGCGTTCATCTGATCCACGGATGCACAGAACACATCATCGGCATGAGAACGTCGGATATACGAGCGTCAACAGGGCGGCGCTCCGAGTCACGATCGATGAACTGATGAATAATTCACCTGCGCTACTCGCTCCAGAAGTAAAGGTCTGCTTTTAACCCTCTCCTCTATCTCCTTCATCTCGTCCTGATATTCCCGACGGCGCTGCTGGTCCTGTTTTCTGTACACACACACACACACACACACACACACACACACACACACAGTCATGTCTTTATTGATTACATCTATACCAGAATCTATTCATAGAGACATTCATTCATTCATCATCTTCTGCTTTGTCCTATATATATTAGGGTCGCGGTCGCGGGGGGGGGGGTTCCCCATGCCCATCCAGGGGAGAACGTTTCGGGAGCTGGGCAGATACACCCAGGACAGGGCGCCAATCTATCGCTGGGCACACACTCACACAGAGACACAATCTATATGGGGCAATTTGGAGAACTCAATTGACTTCATTCATTCATTCATTATCTCCCGCTTTATCCTCTATTAGGGTCGCGGTGGGGTTCCCCATGCCCATCCAGGGGAGAACGTCCCGGGCGCTGGGCAGACAGACCCAGGACAGGGCGCCAATCCATCGCTGGGCACACACTCACTCACACAGACACACTCTATATGGGGCAATTTGGAGAACTCAATTGACTTGATCCATGTTTTTGGACTGTGGGAGGAAACCGGAGAACCCGGAGGAAACCCACGCGGACACGGGGAGAACATGGAAACTCCACCCAGATGGGGATTCGAACTGAGAATCCCTAGCGCTGAGAGGAGAACATGCCAAATCACTAAGCCACCGTGCCGCCTTCATAGAAGCATTTATTCATCAATTTTCTAAGGGTACTAAAGCCTATCCCGGTGAAAATAGGTTTAAAATACTCCCAGATTACTCCCATCATGGCTGGGAAAATCAAACTGACCTGAACTCTTTGAGCTTGTGCTGCCGCATCTGTGCCAGGGCCACGTGGGGGTCGTTGGCTTGGGCGCGCGAGGCGACGAGCCTCTGCAGCTTCCGTTCTTTCTGCCGTCGTTTCTCCCTCCAGCCCTCCTCCTCCTCCTCAGCCCGTTTGCGCTCCTCCAGTGCTTTTCTACCCAAAGAGGAGAGGTCCTTAGGATGGGAGCTGGTGGGGTTGTTTGGGTCGGGGGGACTCCATTAAGGGACGACAAACCAACGCAGGGGTGCAGGAGGAGCTAGAGGAGCAGGGATGATGAACCACATGCTAACAAATGGGTCCCGTTTTGGGCCAAGGAAACTACGGGTTCGATGGGTTGGGGAGGAGGGCCGGAGTAATCCGAGAAGCGTTTAGGAGTGGTCGCGCAAAACAATTCCAATCATTTCACCACCGGGAACCGGGATAGGCACAGTTACCTAACCGCATCTTGACGTTTCTTGGCGGCGTCCGTGATTTTGGAGGGGAGGCGCTCCAGGCTCCCAGAGAGAGATGAGCAGAGGGAAGATGAAGGAGTCGCGGTGGAGGAGGCAACAAGGTGCCATCTCGAGTTGCGAGGACTCTGCCGTACCTCGCCGCGCTGTCTGGGTTCAGAGGCGGTTACTGGCGGAGGTTCCCGGTGGTTCTCATGCTGCTTCTGAAAACGCCTGAAGGTGGTGGTGTGGTCAGGGACTTGGGTGTCGGACTCCTCGAGGCGCCGCGCCTCTTTCCGCGCACGTCGCTCCGAGAGCCGTTGGTCCGTCAAGCTGGGCGGCATGGAGGCGCTGACGAGCAACTCCCTCGCCCGCATCCGCTTCTTAATCTCCCGGTAGAGCTGCTCTTCCTTCTGTCTGTCGCCCGACGCCGCCTCCTTCACGGCTCGGGGGACTGGCTTGGCGCGGAAGGGGCCCCTCCTGGGCTCCTCCTGCCTGTGCACCCCCGCTGGCCTTTGCTCTTTCTTGGCTTGCTCGCGCTCCAGGAAACTGAAGGGTCTCTGGATGGTATCGAGGCGCTGCCGTTCCGCGGCCCGGTTCCGCCGCCGCCGCTCCTCCTCCCGCTCTCGGAGCTCCTCGTACAGCGGGAGGTGCACGTGCGCCGGCACGGGGCCGGCGCGGAATTTGCGCCGGCACTCGGTCAGCTCCTCCAGCTGCCGGCGCAGCTCCTCGTTCTCCAGCTCGATCTCCAAACGGGATCTGCCCCCCGTGCACTTGACTTCCGCCTCGCGGATGGTCATCCGAAAAGGTTTGGGCTCCGTCACTCGTGGCCTCCAGCCCCCCACCTGCACCCGCTTCCCTCTTTTGCTCCGGTGGCCCTTAGTCTTGGGCTGCACCGCAGTCTGAGGGCCAACGGGAGTCTCCCGCCGACGCGATGGACGCTTGTCCACGCTGAAGTCACGCCACATGTTTCGGATGTATTCTTTGGGTGACGTGAGGAGGCCGTGTCCACTGCCGTAAGTCACAAGGTCGGGGCAGTTAGTACTTCTAACGGCCCCGTTCTCCTCCAAGTCCAAGTAGCCGATACCACATCTGAGCTCATGGGCAGAGCGAGACTTCTTCAGTTTTCCTCCAGTCCCCAGATTCGTGTGCGGCCTGTGACAAAAGCAGACTTCAGATTGAGAACATAACGCCTGCGCAGCAGTCAAACAGACACACTCTATATGGGGCAATTTTGGAGAATTCAATTGACTTGAACCATGTTTCTGGATTGTGGGAGGAAACCGGAGAACCCGGAGGAAACCCACGCAGACACGGGGAGAACATGGAAACTCCACCCAGATGGGGATTCGAACCGGGAAACCCTAGCGCTGAGAGGAGAACGTGCTAAACCACTAAGCCACTGTGCCGCCAAGGTGAACTTAATGTTCTAAATTGCCCCTATATAGTGTAAGTGAGTGTGCCCAGCGCCCGAAACGTGACCCCTAAGATAATGAACCATGATGAAGATCCCCACCAGCTCTCTGACTCACAGATCGGTTCTGTCCGAGTGGATCGGCGGCATGACGCCCCTCAGATCGAGGTTCTTGCGGAACATGAGGTCCAGCTCTGCCATACTTTGAAGGTGGGCTGTCCGCAGTTCCTCCAGCTTGCAGTAGTACTCCATATTGGAGAGGTAAAACGCCCGTAGGTCGATGCGCTCGCTCATCAGATGAGGCTCTCTGATTGGCTGACCTCCGTCGCGCTGGTCCTGGACGTCATCGGCCGACAGGTCCGAGCTGAGGTCACACTTCTCCTGAACATGAGACAGATTTAAACATGATTCACGGTCACTGTGTCACGTCAACAGGTGAGGTCAGGCACTGATGTTGGATGACCGTGTCCGGCTCAAGTCGCAGTTCTGGTTGCGATGCAGGTCGGGCGAGTCTCTCCAAATCATACTCACCCGTGCAGGAACAGAAAGGGCCTTCCCCAAACTGTTCACAAAATGTTGGAAGCTGCCCAGCGCCCGAAAGGTGACCCCAAAGATAATGAACCAATGAATCAATGAATAAAGGATTTCACCCTCAAGGCACGGGCCTTCCCCAAACTGTTCACATAATGTTGGAAGCATACATGTTCTTCACTCAGTGCTCGGGATTCCGGGTTCGAATTCCATGTCCGCCGGTTCCCTCCCACAGTCCAAAAACATGGATTCAAGGTGAACTTCATTCATTCATTATCTTCCGCTTTATCCTCTATTAGGGTCGCGGTGGGGTTCCCCATGCCCATCCAGGGGAGAACGTCTTGGGCGCTGGGCAGATAGACCCAGGACAGGGCGCCAATCCATCGCTGGGCACACACTCACTCACACAGACACACTCTATATGGGGCAATTTGGAGAATTCAATTGACTTGAACCATGTTTTTATATTGTGGGAGGAAACCGGAGAACCCGGAGGAAACCCACGCAGACACGGGGAGAACATGGAAACTCCACCCGGATGGGGATTCGAACCGGGAATCCCTAGAGCTGAGAGGAGACCATCCTAATCCACTAAGCCACCGTGCCGCCAAGGTGAACTTAACGTTCTAAATTGCCCCTGTATAGTGTGAGTGAGTGTGCCCAGCGATGGATTGGCGCCCTGTCCTGGGTCTATCTGCCCAGCGCCTAAGACGTTCTCCCCTGGATGGGCATGGGGAACCCCACCGCGACCCTAATAGAGGATAAAGCGGGAGATGATGAATGAATGAATGAAGTTCACCTTGAATCCATGTTTTTGGACTGTGGGAGGGAACCGGCGGACATGGAATCTCCCCCAGATCGCCATTCGAACCCGGAATCCCCAGCACTGAGTGAAGAACATGTATGCTTCCAACATTATGTGAACAGTTTGGGGAAGGCCCGCACCTTGAGGGTGAAATCCTTTATTCATTGGTTCATTATCTTAGGGGTCACGTTTCGGGCGCTGGGCAGATAGACCCAGGACAGGGCGCCAATCCATCGCTGGGCACACACACTCACACAGACACACTCTATATGGGGCAATTTTGGAGAACTCAATTGACTTGAACCATGTTTTTGGACTGTGGGAGGAAACCGGAGAACCCGGAGGAAACCCACGCAGACACGGGGAGAACAGGGAAAACTCCACCCAGATGGGTATTCGAACTGGGAATCCCTAGTGCTGAGAGGAGAACATGCTAACCACTAAGCCGCCAAGGTGAACTTAATGTTCTAAATTGCCCCTGTATAGTGTGAGTGTGTGTCCAGTGATTGATTGGCGCCCTGTCCTGGGTGTAACTGCCCAGCGCCCGAAACGTGACCCCTAAGATAATGAACCAATGAATCAATGAATAAAGGATTTCACCCTCAAGGCACGGGCCTTCCCCAAACTGTTCACATAATGTTGGAAGGCACAAAAACTTTATTAGGCAAAAAAAGTACAGATTTTCTGTTTCTCTGGATTAATGGTGTGTTTTCTGTCTGCCCTGCAAACCAGGGTTCGAGTGCTTTAAGACTGTAAGCTCATTAGAAGCAGGTCACACTGAAATATCATCATCAAACCCCCTGCTGAAAACTACAACAGCCCCAACAGGTCAGCAAAGGGGCAGATTATATAATTACAATAAAATTTAATTACAATAGCAGAAACCAACAGCAATAAATCCTGCAAACATACTTTGAAAAACTTTAAAACCCGAGTTCACAGTAAATCATGAAGCACTTGAACACAAAGCACCTGCTGTTAATTAACGTCGTTTTAATGAAAATAAACTTTGAAAACGCAATTAACTCTTTTTAGTGGATTTTCTCTTAAAAAACAATTAAAACAGTTGATTAAAACTGACCGCTCGTTCGGCACTCGGTGTTCTTTCATACGAAGCCAGCGGGACTTTCGTCTGCGGGTCCACCGGCGTCTTCAGACACGAGGTCACCAGCAGGTTGGCGCGGTGCGAATCCTCCATTTTTAATTAAAACTTAAACTTTTAATTGTAAATCATTACGACGACGATTTATAACATTACACTAAACCCGTGTCAACGCGAACGCCGGTCTCCGTGACAACGGCTTCGCTTGTCGTAGCCAACGGCTGAACCTCAAATGTACGCCTACAGCCCGTGTAGGGAGCCTATATAGGGAACGAGAGTGAGGGATGACTGTCGGTCGCTTACGCAATAAGTGCACTTCACTGACGAAGAGAAGGGATTTAGAACGGGGCCAGCAGCATCGCTCTTCTTAAGCCAGTTTAATGAGATTAGGAGCACAAACGCGACCCGCCCTTCTGTTAACAAACTTATTTATTTATTATTTTTATTATTACAAACTCGGTTGTTCACGTTTTCGGATTATAGTTTGATGATTAAATACTAAAACGAAGACGATACGTCAGATAAAAAAATGACAAAAAAATATACAACGGGAACGAACGCGAGTTACAATCGGCCGTTCGAATTCATTTGATTTTGTTTGTATTCGACTCTATTTTACTCAATTCTAAATTAATCTAAATCTAAAAGATTAAAAACATACGTTTTCTATTTAATTAAGCACTTTGCAGCAGATTATAGAGCAACTAATGACGAGTCTTATAAAGAGTTTAGCAACAGAGCTGCGATGCGAAGTCCATGTTTCTAAAAATTTACAGATTAAATAAACATTTAACTCTATAAATAATTTTAAATAATTAATTAATTCATCATCTCCAGATTTATCCTCTATTAGGGTCGCGGTGGGGTTCCCCATGCCCATCCAGGGGAGAACGTCTCGGGCACTGGGCAGATAGACCCAGAACAGGGGGGCAATCCATCGCTGAATTTGAAAAAAAAAATTACTAAATTCATTCCTTCATTATCTCCCGCTTTATCCTCTATTAGGGTCGGTAGGGTTCCCCATGCCCATCTAGGGGAGAACGTTTCGGGCGCTGGGCAGATACACCCAGGACAGGGTGCCAATCCATTGCTGGGCACACACTCACTCACACAGACACACTCTATATGGGGCAATTTGGAGAATTCAATTGACTTGATTCATGTTTTTGGACTGTGGGAGGAAAGCGGAGAACCCGGAGGAAACCCACGCGGACACGGGGAGAACATGGAAACTCCACACAGATGGGGATTCGAACCAGGAATCCCTAGCGCTGAGAGGAGAACGTGCTAAACCACTAAGCCACCAATTACTAAATTAAATTACTAATTAAGACTGTGCATTAGCACAAAGAACCGCATAAGCACACAGCAGGGTGCGCATTTTTACTTTCATAAAACACTTTTAAAGTGAATTGTTTACAGTAATAACGTCAGCATTTTGATTGTAGTTTGTGTATTTAAATCGTTTTGGTTCAGTGAGCACAAATAGTAACCTACACCGGTTTGCAGTGAAGTCTTAATGAGGTTCTCTAAGGTAAACGAACAACACAAAGAAATTAGGATCGGCGCAAAGTGCCTCTCTGCACTCGACTGACGATCCTAAAATTACACACACACAAACAACGGACATCACGTCAAGAAATGAGAACAAACGCTGTCCAAAAAATTTATTAAATTACGCAACGTTAACATCTACAGTGAGCAGGCGAGCAGTTGGTCATGGTGATGTGTTTGCGGTCCCCCACATCTTTCAGCGACGTGTTACACAGCAGCTTCCTCACCACACACACACACACACTCACGGCTTACCGGGTGTTTACCGGGTGTTGACCTGCGGAGACAGAGGGACAGTCTTTATACACTGCGTTCACCTGCAGCCACACGCTGCAAAGACACGAACACTTACAACGTCATCGATCTTCAGGATGCAGCGTACAGTCTCCGTGGCCAGAGTGAGAGCGCTGATGGAGACCAGCAGAGGCTGAACCACCAGCTCCTCCAAAATATTAGATATGCCACCCTGAAGGAGGGGGGGGGGGGATGAAATGAAGGTAAATGTGTTATAAAAGGTTTGTTTACAGATTCTGTATAAAACCTGCGCGGCGTCGGCTGAACTCACCTTGCGAACGTTGATGCCGGCCGTCGTCTCCCCCTGAGCGTGCCGGTTGCGCAGCTCCGTAACCGTGGAGATTGGGTTCAGTCCAGCGTTCTCCGCCAGCGTCGAGGGAATGACCTCCAGGGCGTCGGCGTAGGCGCGCACGCAGTAAGCCTCCATGCCACCAAGAGAGCGGGAAAATTCCGCCAAACGCAACGCCAACTCGATCTCCGGAGCTCCACCGCCAGCAATCAGAGCTCTGCAGGGTCCAGGGAAAGAGAGAACATCCACCGGTCACACACCCAAAACCGTCCCAGGCTTCCAAAATACAGTCCCGTCAGGTCCCCATGTCGGGGATTCGCTCGGTCACCTCTTTTTGACCAGGCACCGGATGACGCACAGCGCGTCGTGGATGGAGCGCTCCGCCTCCTCGATCACCAGCTTGTTGGAGCCACGGACCACGATGCTCACCGTCTTGCCGGGATTGGTACAACCGGTGATCTGAAACAGAACAAAGGTCAGGATCAAGCAAGGGCAACCCAAACAGGACAGTACATATTCATTCATTCACTATCTCCCGCTTTATCCTCTATTAGGGTCGCGGTGGGGTTCCCCATGCCCATCCAGGGGAGAACGTTTTGGGCGCTGGGCAGATACACTCAGGACAGGGCGCCAATCTATCACTGGGCACACACTCACTCACACAGACACACTCTATATGGGGCAATTTGGAGAATTCAATTGACTTGTTCCATGTTTTTGGACTGTGGGAGGAAACCGGAGAACCCGGAGGAAACCCACGCAGACACGGGGAGAACATGGAAACTCCACCCAGATGGGGATTCGAAGTGGGAATCCCTAGAGCTGAGAGGAGAACATGCTAACCACTAAGCCAGTACATATAAGACAGAATATTAATATCGTCTCATCTCACCTTGACCAGTTTGCCTGAACCGTCCAGACTGACCTCCTCGACCAGCTCGGCCGAACCCAACATCTCTGGAGTGAACTGGTCGATGTGAGCGATGGGCTTGGTGCCGATGGTCTGCAACACACCGGCAGAGTGTGAACACATGAACCAGGTTTTGATCCTTAATGCACATGAATGATGTAATAACGGCCGTGTAAGCACACTTACCTTGCAGATGAACTCGATCTCGTCTCGCTCGATGTCCTTGATCACCATGATCTTCATCTTGTTGAGGAAATGAAGAGCCAGGTCGCTCAGTGCATCTCTGAAGAAAAAACCAGTCAGAAAAATGCATTACAGTGCTGGAATAAAGGAGATCTGTCCGACAAAGAGCCTCCTCATTTAGTGCCAACTGATCCACAAACGAGGGCGGCACGGTGGCTTAGTGGTCAGCACGTTCTCCTCTCAGCGCTAGGGATTCCCGGTTCGAATCCCCATCTGGGTGGAGTTTCCATGTTCTCCCCGTGTCCGCGTGGGTTTCCTCCGGGTTCTCCGGTTTCCTCCCACAGTCCAAAAACATGGATCAAGTTAATTGAGTTCTCTAAATTGCCCCATATAGAGTGTGTCTGTGTGAGTGAGTGTGTGCCCAGCGATAGATTGGCGCCCTGTTCTGGGTCTATCTGCCCCAGCACCCGAGACGTTCTCCCCTGGATGGGCATGGGGAACCCCACCACGACCCTAGTAGAGGATAAAGCGGGAGATAATGAACGTATGATCCACAAATTAGACCCCCCCCATAGATAGTGGGTGTGGTTAGGGAATTGGGCTTTCAATCTGAAGGTTGGGGGTTCAAATCCCAGGTCCACTGAAGTTACCAATGTGGGTTCTTGAGCAAGATCGTTAACCCTCATTGCTCCAGGGCTGTTGTGATGAACCCTGTGCTCACCTCTTAAGTCGCTTTGGATAAAAGCCTCCAATAAATGACCAAATGCAAATGGAAACGCCTCCCACGTACAACGTGACTATGGCCAGAAATTTAATAACGAAGTATATTCAGATGAATCTGAAGTCACGAGTGCGTTCTCGTTCCCACCTGAGAATGGATTTCTGGATGAGCAGAACGTTGCATCCTGCCTTTTTGATCTGCTTGACCAGGTTGAGGATGTAAGCCCGCTCCTCTCGCAGAACCCGGTCCATCTGAGCGTAGTCCGATACCACGATCTGATTATCCATCTGAACCCAACACACACACACAGGGGTGTAACCAATCACCTTCGTTGATCCTCTGACCCTCCACCAGATCAATCATCAGTAACCATGCCATTACCATTAGCATACTCATCAGTGTATAAAGCTCAGTTCAATGGAGCAGTACTCACGTCCGTCTTCGGGGGGGACAGGCAGAACTGGATCAGGCCGATCTTGGCCTTCTCCACACGGGACAGTCCGGCGTTCACCACCTTCTGGGTCAGAACCAGACCGTCCACCAGCTCGCAGTCATCGATGGTTCCACTGGACACAGTTATGCATACGTTTAATATAAACCCCAAGTAACAAATAAATCCCAAATCCAATCCTCCATAAAGACCCCCCCCCCCCAGTGAGGCACCGGGGTGTCACCCACCCGAGTTTCTTCACGATGTTGATGTCGTGGAGGTCGACGCTGGTGGCGGTGGCCGGGTCGATGACCCTCATCACCGCATCCACACTCATGGGAGCCAGCAGGCTGGAGTACTGTGACACTACCTTGGAGCACAGCGACGTGGTGGCGCTGTTGAGCAGAGATTCGCGGTCACTGAGCTCCACCGGCTGGCTAACGGAGGTCAGGATTTCCACACCTTTATCCACCGCCTTCTGGAAGGACTCGGAGATGATGGTCGGGTGGATGCCTGCGGAGGGCAGGGAGGGTGTTGGGACAATTCGAGTGGAAGGCTTAAGGTTACGGAACCGAGGGACTCCCGGCTCGAGTACCTTTCTGGAGAAGCTTGGCACACGAGTCCAACAGAGCTCCAGCGATCACCACCACGGAGGTCGTGCCGTCACCAGCCTCGATATCCTGAGCCTTGGACAGTTCTACCAACTAACACGCGGAAAATTATGATTTAATAAATCTAGAACCATGTGATTATCAGAGACGGGGGGGACAAGTGAGGCTTCATACCATTTTAGCAGCTGGATGAAGAACCTGCATCTGATTCAGAATGGTGGCTCCATCGTTGGTGATGGTCACGTCTCCCTTGCCGTCCTGGATCTACCACACAGAGCGGCGATTCACTCACAGCACAATTTACAGATAGCCTCACAGAACACGACCGAAAAGGAAGGACGGGATGGAGACGTACCATTTTGTCCATGCCCTTGGGGCCGAGACTCGTCCTGATGGCATCGGCGATAGCTGTCAAATTAAATGACATTAATTAATAAAAGTCTAAACGTATTTTAAACCTTAATAAGACACAGGTTTATTTTAAACTTCTTAGAACCCTGAAAGAAAACTTCAGGACGATTCAGAACACCCAATTTATAATCTCAACCTTAAATCAAATTCAAAGCGCACCTGTAATCCAATCATCTCTAATTCTAATCCCACCTGTAAATCAGGCCCCTAGATTATTCTTATACCACGCTGTAATCAATAGCTTCATCTCTGATTCCAACTCAACTGTTAATCTTTAATTCAAATCCCAAATCACCTCTGACACAAACCCCACCAGTAATGAGACATCATTCTCCTCAACATTCCTCACCTCTAATCCCAACCCCAAAATTCTCCTTATACCATTCCGTGATGGGTCCCAACTCCACAAATCCCGATCTCTACCACTAACCCCAATCCCACCTGCGATCACACGCCCTTCTTCTCATCAAGCCCCACCTCTAATCCCAACTACACACCTTCTATATTCCAAATCCTAATACATCAACGTTAATCCTAATTGAACCTGTGATTAAACACCGATCCCCTAATTCAAACTACACCTCTTTGGATACCTCCATGTGATTAACCCCCTCATATTTAATCCTTTAAAAAAAAAAACACACACTGCATATCTGACACAAAAATAATCTGTAATCCCAGTTTTTAATCCAACCTGTAATTTTACAAACAAGTCCTCAAACCCCTGCACCCAACTCAGCTCGAACCATCCATCCATCATCTTCCGCTTTATTCTATATTAGGGTCGCGGGTCCACGTTTTTGGACTGTGGGAGGAAACCGGACGGCACGTGGTTTAGTGGTTTTGCATATTCTCCTCTCAGCGCTAGGGATTCCCGGTTCAAATCCCCGTCTGGGTGGAGTTTCCATGTTCTCACCGTGTCCGTGACCACAGTCCAAAAACATGGATCAAGTCAATTGAGTTCTCCAAATTGCCCCATAGAGAGTGTGTATGTCTGTGTGAGTGATAGATTGGCACCCTGTCCTGGGTGTATCTGCCCAGCACCCGAAACGTTCTCCCTTGGATGGGCATGGGCAACACCCCCCCTCCCCCCCCGCGATCCTAATATAGGATAAAGCGGAAGATAATGGATGGATGGATGGGGAGGAAACCGGAGAACCCGGAGGACACCCACGGGGAGAACATGGAAACTCCACCCAGATTGGGATTCGAACCGGGAATCCCCAGGGCTGAGAGGAGAACATGCTAAACCACTAAGCCACCCTCAGCTCGAACCCTTTTTGAATGACAATCCCACGTGTTACACTCTCCTCAGCATCAATCCCCAAACCTAATCCCAGTGTCTAATCTGAGGAGAACATGCCAAACCACTAGGCCACCGTGCCGCCCTCAGCTCGAACCCTTTTTGAATGATAATCCCACGTGTTAGCCCCCCTGTCCTGGGTGTATCTGCCCAGTGCCCGAAACGTTCTCCCCTGGATGGGCATGGGGAACCCCCCACCCCCGCGACCCTAATAGAGGATAAAGCGGAAGATAATGGATGGATGGGGAGGAAACCGGAGAACCCGGAGGACACACAAACGGGGAGAACATGGAAACTCCACCCAGATAATCCCACGTGTTACACTCTCCTCAGCATCAATCCCGAACCTAATCCCGGTGTCTAATCTGAGGAGAACGAGGCGATGGGCGTGCCGTCATCAGCTCCCCGTACGAGGCTTTGTTCTGGTCAGATGTTCCCAGACCAGACGGAACGTTCGTGAGGGTTAAGAACACCGCGTGTCACGTGACATTCCGCGTTATAAGCGTTCATAGCGGCTCGTGTCGAATGAACGGCGTGAGAACTTGCAGCGTCATGTGCGCGCGCCGGTTAGCGTTAGCATCCGAGACGCGAACGCTTTAGACCGCCATTAAAGCCGGAGTGACCACCGTGTGAGTGACCACCGTGTGAGTGACCACCGTGTGAGCGACCACCGTGTGAGCGGCGGGGCTGGCGGCTGACCTTTCCCCGCGCTGATGTTGCTGTAGCGGATCTGGGCGGGCTTGTCGCGGTCCACATAGGCGCTCCCGTTGTTCTTCGCTCCGCTCGGAGCTCGTCCTGCCGCCGCTTCGGGCATCTTCACCGAAATACAGGCAGATTCCCCCCGGCAGAGTCGGTGACTAACGGCCCGCGGGCTTCACACGGCCGCACGCTGCAGCTGCGAGGCGGATGGAGGCGGATTCAGTGCGGCGCCGCAGCCGAGACTCTTCCAGAAGCTTCCAGATCCACCGCCGGCTGCAGAAGGACCGCGAGGCGCGCGATGTCAAAATAAAAGCTCGACTAGAGCTGTGCGGATCGATACAAATATCGTTAATATCGATACCAACGCCGGTATTGGTATTGAACAATACTTGCGTTAAAAGATCGATACTCAAGTTTTTTGTGTGTGAAAATTCCTTTTTGTATTGTTTTTGCCTAAGAACAATTCTATTTGAAAAAAAAGAAACAAAGAAAGAAAAAACTGTCTAGTGAGGGGAGCATTTTTACTTTACATTCGTATTGTTGTTTCTCCTTTTGTACCTCAAAAATATATATTATATATATATGCTTTGCTCACGTTAAAGCAATCTTTGTTTTATTACTGTTCCATTGTTTCTAAACAAAGATGTTGATTGGGATACATTATTTTGTTGTCACCTACAATGTTTGGCGAAATTCTATACTAGGTCTTTTGGATCAATGAATCTTAAATGTTAAAAAGTATCGGTATCGAATATCGCGATATTGGCCCTGTATTTACTTGGTATCGGATCGATACCAAAATTTTTGGTATCGCACAGCTCTAAGCTCGACCTCTTACGCCGCGCTCAAACCCAATTGCAAATTGGGGGGGGGGGGGGCAAAAACTCAAAGTCCACTTTGGGTCCCGCGGGCCGAACAGAATAAACATTAATTAAACACATTGAAGTTAATGTTCTCTAAACATGTATAGGAAGTAAATATAACAAGACCAGCCATCCGTTATCGTCGGGGGGGTTCCCCATACCCATCCAAGGGAGAACGTTTCGGGGCGCTGGGAATCTATTGCTGGGCACACACTCACTCACACAGACACACTCTATATGGGGCAATTTGGAGAAATTAATTGACCTTGATCCACATTTTTTGGACGGTGGGAGGAAACCGGAGAACCCGGTGGAAACCCACGCGGACACGGGGAGAACATGGAAACTCCACCCAGTGAACGTGCTAACCCCTAAGCCGCTGTGCCGTCCCGATAACAAATCAAAACTTATATAAATTCTTAATTGCTCCATATAAGGCGGCACGGTGGCTTAGTGGTTTAGCATGTTCTCCTCTCAGCTCTAGGGATTCCCGGTTCGAATCCCCATCTGGGTGGAGTTTCCATGTTCTCCCCGTGTCCGTGTGGGTTTCCTCCGGGTTCTCCGCTTTCCTCCCACAGTCCAAAAACATGGATCAAGTTAATTGAGTTCTCTAAATTGCCCCATATAGAGTGTGCTTGAGTGTGTGAGTGTGTACCCAGCGATGGATCGGCGCCCTGTCCTGGGTCTATCTGCCCAGCGCCCGAAACGTTCTCCCCTGGATGGGCATGGGGAACCCCACCGCGACCCTAATAGAGGATAAAGCGGGAGATAATGAATGAATGAATGAATTGCTCCATATAGTGTGTGTGCCCAGCGATGGATTGGTGCCCTGTCCTGTCAGTATTGAGTGCAAATATTTAGGGATCTAAGTTTTAAAAGGAAGCACATTTAATATACATTATACATAACATACATACATAGAACAAAACATAGAATTTTGGCCAAACACAGACAACTCAATTGACTTGATCCATGCTTTTGGACTGTGGGAGGAAACTGGAGAACCCGGAGGAAACCCACGCAGACACAGGGAGAACATGGAAACTCCACCCAGATCGGGATTCGAACTGTGAGCATTGGATCTTTAAAAATTCTTATTAAATTGATAATAAAATCAATTAATAATTCATTTATTCATTCATTATTTTCCGCTTTATCCTATATTAGGGTCGCGCGTGTGTGTGTGTGTGTGTGTGGGGGAGAACGTCTCGGGCGCTGGGCAGATACACCCAGGACAGGGGGGCAATCTATCACTGGGCACACACTCACTCACACAAACACACTCTATATGGGGCAATTTAGAGAACTCAATTGACTTGATCCATGTTTTTGGACTGTGGGAGGAAACCGGAGAACCCGGAGGAAACCCACGCAGACACAGGGAGAACATGGAAACTCCACCCGCCGTGCCGCCTATGACTTTATTTAGTAATTTCATATTATTTTAGCAGTGAATAGGGTCGTAATGTCGATGAGAGGGTACGACTTTTATTTTGACAGCGACTCGCTTGCTTGGGAGTCGTGGTTGAATGGGCTCGTTTTCGGTTCACCTCGAGCCAAAAGTGAAGAATTTAAAGTGTAAAAATTAACTTTAATAAATCAATTAATTATTCATGAGATTCGGTTAATTAAAGGATCTAAAGCAGCCGCGCGCAGTTGAGCGGTGTAACGGGGAGTTGCGCGTGCAGCGTGTGGATGATGATGACGTTACTGAATTAACGTTTTATAATTAATTAATAAAAAAACGATCAAAGCTTTGTGCGGCCACACGGAGCACCGTGAACCGGACAGCCGGAGGTGAGTTCAGTTCCACAGCGGCGGCTTTGATCGCCATTATTAAATCATTTTTAATTAGTGACGTCATGGGTGAGTGACCAGAGGGTTAGAGGTCAACCATCGCTGTTCCTCCGGTGAGCAGACAGAGAGCATCATGGGAGATGGAGTCATTTGTTTGGCATGTTCTCCTCTCAGCGCTGGGGGATTCCCGGTTCGAATCCCCATCTGGGTGGAGTTTCTACGTTCTCCCCGTGTCCGCGTGGGTTTCCTCCGGGCTCTCCGGGTTCCTCCCACAGTCTAAAAACATGGATCAAGGTCAATTGAGTTCTCCAAATTGCCCCATATAGAGTGTGTCTGTGTGAGTGAGTGTGTGCCCAGCGATGGATTGGCGCCCTGTCTTGGGTCTATCTGCCCAGCGTCCGAAACGTTCTCCCCTGGATGGGCATGGGGAACCCCCCCCCCACCCCCCCACCCCGCAACCCTCATATATGATAAAGCGGAAGATAATGGATGATATTCAGGGGGGCAGCACGGTGGCTTAGTGGTTTAGCATGTTCTCCTCTCAGCTCTAGGGATTCCCGGTTCTAATCCCCATCTGGGTGGAGTTTCCATGTTCTCCCCGTGTCCGCGTGGGTTTCCTCCGGGTTCTCCAGTTTCCTCCCACAGTCCAATAACATGGATCAAGGTCAATTGAGTTCTCCAAATTGCCCCATATAGAGTGTTGAGTACACTCTGTGTGCTTTGGACTTTCAGAGTATAAAAGGTTACAGATTTAGAAAGACAGTATGGTAACTAGGTGGCACGGTGGCTTAGTGGTTTGGCATGTTCTCCTCTCAGCGCTAGGGATTCCCGGTTTGAATTCCCATCTGGGTGGAGTTTGCATGTTCTCCCCGTGTGCGCATGGGTTTCCTCCGGGTTCTCCGGTTTCCTCCCACAGTCCAAAAAACATGGATCAAGTCAATTGAGTTCTCCAAATTGCCCCATATAGAGTGTGTCTGTGTGAGTGAGTGTGTGCCCAGCGATGGATTGGCGCCCTGTCCTGGGTGTATCTGCCCAGCGCCCGAAACGTTCTCCCCTGGATGGGCATGGGGAACCCCCCCCCCGCGACCCTAATATAGGATAAAGTGGAAGGTAATAGATGGATGATATTCAGGGGGGCGGCACGGTGGCTTAGTGGTTTGGTATGTTCTCCTCTCAGCGCTAGGGATTCCCGGTTCGAATCCCCATCTGTGTCCGCGTGGGTTTCCTCCGGGTTCTCCGGTTTCCTCCCACAGTCCAAAAACATGAATCAAGTCAATTGAATTTTCCAAATTGCCCCATATAGAGTGTGTCTGTGTGAGTGAGTGTGTGCCCAGCGATGGGTTGGCGCCCTGTCCTGGCCTGGAGTGTATCTGCCCAGCGCCACAAATGTTCTCCCCTGGATGGGCATGGGGAACCCCACCGCGACCCTAATAGAGGATAAAGCAGGAGATAATGGATGGATATTTAGAAAGACAGTGTGGTAACTATGGTAACATGGTTCATAAGACTTGATTGAGCACGGTTGCCGTCCTGTGTTTCTCTCTCGATTAGTTGCCTCATCCCTCACCATGTTCTCCCTAAACGAAAAGGACCGTCCCGTCATCAGGAAGCTGCTGGACGCCGGCTGCTGTGCCAGATGTGTTCTGAGGTTCTGCTGCGTCGGAAAGTCCTCCTCGTATCAGCTCCGCTCTGAGGTCTGCGATCCACGTCTCTCCCGCTCGGCGCGGCTGAAGACGAGCGTTACGGTGTCTTCTCTCCCGCAGGACATCCGGCGACATCTGCTGACGTTTCTCAGCGAGGGGGGCGGCCAGGGGTCCGTCGAGGTCTCGGGCCCGCCCCATCCACCGTGCAAGAGACCCAAACTGGACTCGCCGCAGAACGAGGAGGAGGAGGGCCAGGACACGGCTGGACCGGAGCCGAAGGGGGGCGTGTGTGGGGTGTGTGTGGGGGTCCTGCAGGATGTCGGCGATCCCACTTACGTCGAGCAGGTACGTACAGCATGCCGCGTTCACCGTGGTTACCGGGAGGAAGTCACTAACTGTGTCTGTCATCACCATGGAGATCTCGGAGGCCGTCCGACAACGGAACTACCAGTTTGACAGCGTGGTGCTGGCCGTCTCGCTTCCCGCCCAGCTGTCAGTCAGAGAGGTACGGCAGGGGACTTCACCCCATTGCATGCACTTCACGGCTGCAGGTACATAACCACACGACTGACCCAGGGGCTGCGTTCCATTTTGATGGTCTCTGATTTGTCTAGAACCTGCCACGTGTCTGAGATCGCCTGAGCCGTTTCTGCACTTTCATACTAAAAAGTACATAGAAATAGTATGGAACTGCATATTGAGAGGCTCAGATATATACTGCTGGGCAATTTGAAGAAATTTTTTAAAAAATATGGAACCCCTTTTTTGGAATATCTAGACAATATACATGATCACTAAATTATTAATATTTTTTCACCACCCTGTTGTGCTGCTGTTGTATGTGAATTTTCCGTATTGTGCCTCTAATGCCATGTTTAGTTTATGGAATTATTTTTTGATTTCTTAAATGTTCATTCATTCATTATCTCCCGCTTTATCTTCTATTAGGGTCGCGGTGGGGTTCCCCATGCCCATCCAGGGGAGAACATCTCGGGTGCTGGGCAGATACACCCAGGACAGGGCGCCAATCCATCGCTGGGCACACACTCACTCACACAGACACACTCTATATGGGGCAATTTTGAGAATTCAATTGACTTGATCCATGTTTTTGGACTGTGGGAGGAAACCGGAGAACCCGGAGGAAACCCACGCGGACACGGGGAGGACATGGAAACTCCACCCAGATGGGGATTCGAACCGGGAATCCCTAGCGCTGAGAGGCGAACGTGCTGACTACTAAGCCACCATGCCTCCTTTGTTAATGTTATTATTTTTTTTGTTTTGTTGATTTTTTTTTGTTCTCTCTGGATTACAGGATCATTATTATTGTTCATATTGTGGGAAATTAATCAGAAAATTCAATAAAAAAATGTTAAAATAATAATAATAATAATAATAATATGGAACTGTTGGTACTGCTCATAAATCCATAACACGCACAAAGTAAAAGGGTTAAAATGGACTGTCAGTACTCGACATGCACGGGGGGGGGGGGGGGGGGGTAAGGTGGCCCAATGACGACTAGGATTTATCTTGCTTTCAGTGTTTGCATGTTCTCCCCCTCTGCTTCCATCATAAACTATAGAAACATTATTCATGTAGAATAAAACTTGCTGGCAGACGGAAATGCGGACGTGTCCGTACGCGTGTCTGCAGTGTGACGGACCGGCGCCCTCTGTCCAGGGTGGTGCCATGCCTCCGTTTTTAAATGTGCACTGGAACAGGTGACATCACCCTTTATGTTAATGAAGGAGTAAATAAATAGTCCCCAATATTTTCATTTTCAGTGTAAATTCTTTTGTACGTTGCTGTTGGAATAATACTCTGTGTGTGTGTGTGTGTGTGTGTGTGTGTGTGTGTGTGTAGCATTCCTGTTGGCTGCACGTGAAGAAGGAAATTGGGTATGTCTTTGTTCAAAGCCTCCCCTGTCATACTCCCATGTTGGTGTTTATAGTTGCTCTGTGGTCCCTCAGGGAGAAGAACGCGAGTCTGGACAAAGAGGATGTGGTTCAGGTGAAGGACGCCTTCAAATGGGCCGTCCAGGGTTCAGTGAGCAGAGCGCTGGGAGCTCCTGTAGTCAGCAATGTAAGCGTTTCGGTATAAATCTGAAGCGGTGGAGGTAAATAGTATGAAGGGATCGTAAAGCTGTAATGTGTGTGTGTGTGTGTGTGTGTGTGTGTGTTGTACACAGAGCATGTTCGAGGTCAGCGTGGGATTCACTCATCCTGAAACAGACAGCGACTGTCACTTCTTGTATGTCGGCACATCTTCTCTTTATTTACATCCACCTTTTTATTGCTCGTCAGTTAACACCCCATCACCCCCCCCACCCCCCACAGAGCTGATGCCTGTTCCTCCTGCTTCAAACCAACCAAAAATAAACCTGTGAGTACTTTTTACTGGGAATATTTTTTTTCAAGATAATAGATTAATATTAATAGATTTCAAGATAAAAGATTTCAAGATAATAAATCCAGGTTCGATTCCCAATGTGGGTGGTGTTTCCATGTTCTCCCAATGTTCGTGTGGGTTTCCTCCCACGGTCCAAAAACATGGATTCTAGGTGAATTGAATGCTCTAAATTGCCCCTATAAAGTGTGTGTGTGTAAATAAGTGTGTGCCCACTCATAGATTGGCGCCCTGTCCTGGGTGTATCTGCCCAGCGCCTGAAACGTTCTCCCCTGGATGGGAAGTGGTGGCACGGTGATGCAGCGGTTGGTGCCGACACGGGTTTGAATCCCGGTTTGGCCAAAGGAAAGTGTTATTAGTCTAGAGTCTGCATGTCCTCCCTGTACCCGAGTGGGTTTACTCTTGGTACTCCGGTTTCCTCCCGCGTTCTAAAGACTTAGAGGCTGATCAGTACATTGGAGACACTAACTGTCGCTATGAAACTCGAGATGAGAATATAATTGTAAATTATACTATAGATAATCGTGGAACAGACACACTTGAAGGATAAGTACACAAACACACATCCTGTACAACTGATGGTTGGCATCATCTGGGTGGAGTTTCCATGTCCTCCCAGCTGTGTATTGCCCTCGATGGGGTTAATATGGAGTGGACTGTCCTGTGTGTAATTACCTCCTTCTGTGTCGCACAGTCCGTCTTCACCCGAATGGCAGTGGAACGGGCGCTGGAGAAAATCTCTGATGAGAAGTTCCTCGGGTGAGTGACGGCTCCATCGCTGGTTCCTCCTGTACGAATGTTAGAGAACAGCATTGATGTCATTAAAAAAATAAAAATAAAATCACGTATGAACATAAGCGGCATGGCGCCGACTACGCGATGAGGTCACGGCGGATTAAATGCACTCACACGGGTTTGCTGTGTTTTTTGGAAGGCGTTACCCATGTCCACCAGCCCGACCCAGCAGCAAGTGCGTTCCCGTGGAAACCTCGTGCGTCCACGCGTCGGTCTTCATTGCAGGTGGTGTGGGTGGGGTGGGGGTGATTCCCACTCTGCTGCTGAACGAAGCCTCCCCTGTAATCTCAGCCTCTTCACTGTGTGTCTCATCAGGGAGGTACAACAAGTTTTCACGGGAGCTTCCACAAACGCCCTGGGTCATCGATGGCGAGAGGAGGATGGAGGGCTCGGTGGAGGAGCTGATAGCCACGCCTCTCCTGTCGGCCTTTCGAGCAGATGGTGGGCAGCGGGCTGATCTGTGATCTGTTGCCCGTTCGTCGCAGACGTGGTAACGATGCGCATTTCCGCAGGTTTTAACTTTTCGTCCTCCGGCAGAGAAGACGTGGACGTCCGGACGCTGGGGAACGGTGAGTCTGTGAAATAAACCGAAAATCCGACATGCGTGCTGATGAATGAGGACGAGCTGACGGTTTTGGGTCGCCGTGCGTCCTGCAGGACGGCCGTTCGCCATAGAGCTGCTGAATCCGCACCGGTCCAAGTTCAACAAAGAGGAGATCAGACGGCTTCAGGAGGTACTGAAACACTCAGGACTCACCGGGTGTTCATAAATTTAATCAAATTTCATCATAAAGCATAAAGTCATACACATGTATGCGACAACTACCTTAATCCCTCATGTACAACGGTTGCCATGACTACCATAATCTCTCATAAACAATGGTTGCCAGAATAACTACATCATTAATGACAGTTGTCACGGCTACCATAATCTTATATACAATGGTTGCCACGATTACAGTAATCCATCAAACAACGGTTGCCACGACTACTATAATCTCTAACAGTTGCCACAAAAATTCTCATTAATGGAAGTTGCCATGACTACTATAATCTCTCACAAAGGATGGTTGCCACGACTATAACCTCATTAGTCATAAACCCTCATGTACAATGGTTGTCACATTTATAAATCACATATACGACAGTTGACACGAATACCATAATCAAACAGCGGTTGCCACAACTACTATAATCTCATAAAAAAACAGTGGCCACAATATAATCTCATTAGTGACCGTTGCCAGGAAAACTATAATCCCTCATATACAACGGTTGCCACGACTACTATAACTCATAAAAAACGGTTGCCACAATCACTATAATCTCATTAGTGACAGTTGCCCCAATATAATCTCATTAGTGACCGTTGCCAGGAAAACTATAATCCCTCATATACAACAGTTGCTCCAGGATTATAAGGGATTAAGGTAGTTGCCAGGATTTCTAACTTTTGTTCCGTCATCGTGCAGACGATCAACACGTCCTCCGACAAAATCCGAGTCAGGGACGTGCAGATGGTAACCAGGTGAGTAAAGGTGCACAGGCGTGAGGTGAACACGGTTCGCTCTTTTCCGTCTTACCTAAACGTAAATTTGCAGAGAAGCAACCAGCAGAATGAAGGAAGGTGAGGAGGAGAAGACAAAGTCCTACAGCGCCCTCATTTGGACCAAAAAGGCTATAACGATGGACGATCTGGACTTCATCGCAAAGATAAAGGTCGGGGTCCATTAGCGCCTCCCATAGGCGGTGTAGTTACACAGTCACACGATCTGCAACACAGGTCTGCATGTTAAATATAATTATACGGCACCTGTCCAGGAGCTGAAGATCGATCAGAAGACGCCGCTGCGCGTCCTGCACCGCCGACCGCTGGCCGTCAGACAGAGGCTCATCCACTCCATGAGCGCCGCGTACCTGAACACGCACCACTTCACTCTGCAGCTGCGCACCCAGGCCGGAACGTATCCTTCCACCCACATGCAATTAGGATCTCATTATAATTGAGGGGGGTGGCCTGACCTATCCCAGTACTTGCCACTAGTTGCATTAATGGAGGAGCGGTGCAGAGAGTAGAACAGGTTAACCTACCATCTGTATTCAGAGGAATAGATAAGTGTGTGTGTTGCATCTCCTTAATCACTCTCTGTCCAGCTACATCAAAGAGTTTGTGCACGGAGATTTCGGCCGGACGAAGCCAAACCTCGGCGCCCTCATGCAGACCGAGGTGGACATTCTGGAGCTGGATGTGGAGGTTGGTTTTTACTCAGCCCCCTTTTTCCTATCAGTCAGTTATTTATTTTTTTTTTTTTATTTTAATTTTTAACTGAGGTTATCTGTGTGGGCTCTGGAGCAAGACAAACACAGGACCTTTACGCTAAAGGATTAAAAGTTCCTTAGATTTTAAGTTATTTGTTTTCTGTGCTGCACAGCGGTGAGCTCTGGTACCTGGCGCCACCCCTGTGCAATCACGTAAACACTTCCCACGCTTCATTGCAGCTTCATACATAGTGGACATTCATAGTGGACGTGGACTTACGCCTTTTTTTTTTTCTGTCTGTTGTCAGTCAGTGGACGTGGACTGGCCTCCTGCACTTCCGGAGTAAACACTCGGAACCCCACCCTGTGAGCGCGCAGCCTTGTTCCAAAAAACAGAACGATGCTTCTTTTTTTTTTTCTTTTTTTTTAAGCTGATTTTGTTCACGTTGTTGATGTTTTCACCGTGACTTTACGTTTTGCCATCAATAAAAAAAAAACCCGAGTCGTTCATGCTGCGGCTGACTGTCTGATTTTGGAGCAATAAGGTGATGAAGTGCACAGCAAGTGGACACTTCTAAGGGAACTCTGCTTGTGCCAGTGAAACACACACCACCACCAGGAACCACGCCAGTGACCTCAGAGTGCTGAGAATCAATCACCCCCCCACAAAACTAATAGAGAAAAAACTGATTTATAAAACTGAGAGTTATTCATTCATTCATTATCTCCCTTTATCCTCTATTAGGGTCGCGGTGGGGTTCCCCATGCCCATCCAGGGGAGAACGTCTCGGGCGCTGGGCAGATAGACCCAAGACAGGGTGCCAATCCATCGCTGGACACACACTCACTCACACAGACACACTATATATGGGGCAATTTTTGAGAATTCAATTGACTTGATCCATGTTTTTGGACTGTGGGAGGAAACCGGAGAACCCAGAGGAAACCCACACGGACAGGGGGAGAACATGGAAACTCCACCCAGATGGGGATTCGAACCGGGAATCCCTAATGCTGAGATGCGAACGTGCTAACCACCAAGCCACCGTGCCGCCTGCCAAATATTCATTCATTCATTCATTATCTTCCGCTTTATCCTCTATTAGGGTCGCGGTGGGGTTCCCCATGCCCATCCAGGGGAGAACATCTCGGGCGCTGGGCAGATACACCCAGGACAGGGCGCCAATCCATCGCTGGGCACACACTCACTCACACAGACACACTCTATATGGGGCAGTTTTTGAGAATTCAATTGACTTGATCCATGTTTTTGGACTCTGGGAGGAAACCGGAGAACCCGGAGGAAACCCACGCAGACACGGGGAGAACATGGAAACTCCACCCAGATGGGGATTCGAACCGGGAATCCCTAGTGCTGAGAGGAGAACGTGCTAAACCACTAAGCCACCGTGCCGCGATGGAGTTATTATTATAGTAATTAAAAAGATACCTGCTCTTGATTAAGAATTCAGGATTTGTAGAGCGGCAACACGGTGGTGCAGCAAGGTCCTGGGTTCGAGTCCTGGTTTGGGTGAACGAAGCTCCTGCTTGTGCCTGAGTGGGCTCTCACACATTCCACAGACATGCTGAAGGGGACATTAAAGACACTAATTGCCATTCATTCGAATAATCGTTTGTAAACGATGGTTAAAGAAAATAGTGACTGAATTCAATAAAAACTTCCACCAGATTTTCACACACACACACACACACACACACACACAGAATCTATATGGTTAGTGTGTAAGGAGGTGTACCCAATAAAGTGACTGGTGACATCTAAGACATCTTTAGACATAAAATTTAAACATTACTGACAAAAAAATAAATAAAAAGATGACCTTTACCTCCATCTGCACAAACCGACCAACAAAATTTTTTTTTCTTTTCATCATTTTATTATAACTTAAAATAAATACTACCAACGCAGCAGTAAAGCAGAACCGGGTCCGAGTCCTGCCATGGTGCTTTGGCATGAAACCCAAAAAGAAGTGAACAATTAAAGAGGAATTAAAGAGCGAAAACGAAAAAAAAAAAAAGAAATCAAACCCTGCAGTACACACGGCCCTCGGTCGGAACGGCACCTCGCGCAGGGGAAAAGGGACGGGCCGCGATGTTCCGAAACGCAAAACCAAGAAAAAAATCATAAAAAAATAAATAAAACAATTCCAATTATGGTACAAAAATACACTTAGGGGGCGGGGCATCTGGTAATAACAGTAAAAAACGCAGCTGACGCAGCTTCTTTATTAGCGCAAAACATTTGAATGGATGTGCGTTGGTCAGATTTGTCATTTGAGTGAGGCGTGTCGGAGACGGTTCCACACCATTCCTCCACCCGCCGCAGTTCCAACAGCGAATCGCCTGCAGAACTGAATCAAGAACACAAAGGTGCACTGTGTGCCTGGACATCACCGAGGCGGCCGGACCGTCGGCGTCCACACTGCGCACTGCCATACCTGATCGTACACCATCGTTAAAGACGACGGAATCATACCGTATACCACCAACCGGGACAGAAAAACTAACCTGAATGCAACTTTTCTTGGATTATTCTAAGCATCTGAGTGTGGATGAGGTCAGCGGTGGGTTTTAAATACACCAGCTGCCTCCAGTTTCTTTGATCAAAACTTTACAAAGGAATTCTTGTCGATTTGTTTTATTGAATTGGATTTCTGACCTCTTAAGGCACTGATTCGGGTGTTTTTGTTACTTTATATGATCGTTTCCAAACATTAGTAAATCCCCCCTCACAGTAAACATGAGAATTAAGAACCTCAAAAACTCAAACCGTTTTATTTTCTGGTCCAAATAAAGCGCTCGCGATTCGGAGTGCGGACCCGACGATGGTCTACTATAAAGTATGGCAGTGCTTCCTTCTGCAAGTCTTATTGTAGTAGTGAGTTTGAGCTGGGGGGGCGACCCCCCCTCCCCCCTCGTCCTGGCCACGCCCGTGTTCCTGATGTCTACAGCTGTGCAAAAGCAAGAACGCTTAAAAAAAAAAAAAAAAAAAAAAAAACATGAATAAAAACAAATAGACTTTGAATAATTCTGCTCGAACTCTAAAGGAGGGGTAGCGTGGGGTGTGTTGAGGCCTCTCCGCGGGGTCGAGTGCTCACCCAGGATTGAGTTTTCGCCTTATTTACTTCTTAAATAGGTCTTCCTTCCTTTTGAAACTCCAGTAGCGACATACAAGCACACTATAGATGGACAAAAGTGTCAGGACACGTCACGTAATCACTGGATTGCGAGGGTTTCATTCAGCCTCAGTAATGTGAGTAATGTGGAAGCATTAAGGCCAACCTGAACCTGAATGAGCACTCCGACTGTGTTAATACCCTGTTGCTACAGTATTCAGTGTTTTGTAACCCAACGTCCATCAGGGACCTCTGTACCGCACACCGCACTGCATACAGGTTTCACCGATCGCAGCTGGGCACCGGGTATCAAACCGCCCACGTCCACCATCCAGGGCACTATGAACGCACACTCGATCAAGTGGGTTGTGCTGGTGGAGGTTCACGGGTGCTTAGAACCTCCCGTAATAAAATCTGCAAACGAAATCTACATAAGGTAACGATAAAGATAAGTGTCTCTCGCTTTCCTTTCCTATATATTTCTCCCGTAGTGTCTTATAGATGAAGAGATGCTGAGGATGTGAGCTGTACAGAAAAATAAGAATGACTTTGCGAGCCTTACCGCGAACCGCTCCGTACAGACCGTCAATCCGAATAAGGCAACGTTTTTTTGGTTTTGTTCCCCGTGACGGCTCGAGCACAGTAAATCCAATAGGTCAGCAGTGACGTTAATACTGATGGACGTAAATTTCATTTAATGCACAAAAAAAAAAAAAATTATAAATCTGTTCTGCTGTAAACAACAACAACGCTGAAATTGTAAATTGTACAAGACTCTTGTTTTTTTTTTTTGTTGTTTTTTGTTTTTTTTTTTTTCTGTTGTTTTCTCACGCGGGCCGACCTGGTTCAGTTCATCCCAACTGTGCAAAACCCGCCCGTCTCCCCCCTGCGCCGAACGAGTATGAAAACAAAAAAAACGACTTCCCCAAGTCGATACGAAATTTTGAAGAGGGGGGTGGGGTGGGGGGGGTCAGGAGTTGGGGAGTTGGAGTGCAGACTTTTCCTAGAATGGCTACGTAACTTCCTCAAAAACGGTTTTGGGGGCCGAGCGCCGGGGCCGCCGCGTTACCGCCTCACTCCCGCCCGCTGGCCGAATAAGAGAACTGCGGGAAATGTGGTCTCCTCTCGCTGTCGGCCGAGTCCATCCCGTCCTCGTCAACTGCAGAGGACACAGAGTGGAGTCGTGTAACTATGACATGATCAAATCACCGCCATCGAACATTTAACGGCTGCAATCCCACGATTCCACTACAGCCAAGTCACATGATCGAGATCTATAGGAGGTCACTTTGTCGTAATCACAGAACGGCTCACATAGTAGAACGTCTCACACAGTAGAACGGTGACTGAAAACTTCAAACAATGCACTTACACTTCTCAGGGGGGGTGATGGTGATGGTCTGGGCCGTGAACTCCTCATCGAAATACCTTGTGTCGGTCTCAGACGTTACCTGCGGCATGAATGGAGGGACGAGCTGGAGAAGAGTGAGAGGAGAGTTAGAGTTCATTAGAACCCGCGTCTAACAAACCCGCGTCTAACAAACCCGCGTCTAACAAACCCGCGTCTAACACCGGAAACCACAGATAAAAATCTGAGAGGTTTTTTTCTGAACATTTAAAAAGTGAAAAGAAACCAATTAAACCTGAAAGGAACCCAAACAAACAAAAGACAACTAACAGAACCAACCAAACCAGAAGCAAAAATAACCAAACAAAAAAAAAAAAAAAAAAAAACCAACACATAACCAAACAAAAGAAAGAAAAAAAAACTAACAAAAACAAACAAACCCAACACATAACCAAACAAAAAAAAAAAAAAAAAAAACAAACCAACCAGAAATAAAATAACCAAGCAGACCCAACACACAAACAAAAAAACAAAACAAAACCAACAAAACCAGAATAAAAAAAAAAACAAATAAACCCAACACATAACCAAACAAAAGAAAACTAACAGATCCAACCAAACCAGAAGCAACCAGAACAACCAAACCACAACCAAACAAAACCAACCAGAACCAAAAATAACCAACCAACCAAAAAAAAAAAAACTAACAAACAAATCCAACACATAACCAAAAAAAAATACAACCACAACCAAAATAACCAAGCAGACCCAACACACAAACAAAAAAAACAAAACAAAACAAAAAAACCGACCAAACCAGAACCAAAAAAATAAAACAAATAAACCCAACACATATAACCAAACAAAAGAAAACTAACACAATCAACCAAACTAGAACCAAAAATAGCCAAACAAACAAGAAGAACCTAACAAAGCCAAACAAATCAGAACCAAAACAAACCCAACACAACCAACCATAACCCAAAAAAATAAAAATAAAATAAAGAAATACCCAAACATAACCAACCGTATAAACCCAACAGACAACAGAAGAAAAGTGTGCACACTAATGTAATTGTATTGGGCCACTATCCACTCGGTCCCTCACACCCCCCCCCCCCCCCATACCTTCTTGTCATAAACGTCTTGCCAGTTGAGACCCGAGAAGAAACTGTGTCTCATGATCTCCTTTGCGTCGTCAGGACCTCCACCCAGTCTGTTCAGAAACACGTGACATCAGCTCCCAACAAGCTCGTTTTATTTTAAATCACTGAAACGAGTATCGTTTTCACATTCATGTCAAACTCAGCCCCGTTTCGGTTCACCGCCCCATGCGCACCTCTTATTGGGGTCTTTAATGAGCAGACCAGAAAGCAGCGACTTGGCGTCGGCGGAGAGGGTTCTGGGGAACTTGATTTCCTCCATGAGAATCAACTCGAACAGCTTCTCGTGATCCTGCGATTCAAACACTCCGATCAAACCGAGTTCATCCTTCTGCGAGTAATGATACGCTGTGATGTTCGTCTCTTCAAAACAATAACTCTGCATAGCGGAACTGTAATTACGCCCGTGACTCACAAAGGGCCTGGGCGGGAAGCAACACGTCTCCCGTTCCCGTACCTGATTATAAAACGGAAGGCGTCCGCACATCATCTCGTACATGACGACGCCGAGCCCCCACCAGTCCACCGCTCGCCCGTAATCGTTATCCTCCAACACCTGCGGAGCAAAGCGTCTCTCACACATTATGGCATCGACTTCAGAGCGGAATCAGATCCTTCACCTTAAACCCCCGGCCGCAGCGCATCGGCGTGAAACTCTAAACTCTCAGAGGATCCACGTTTGTGCAGAGGGTGGTTCCTTTAACCAGAAGCTGCGATCGAACGTCGGCCTCTCCCGCTTCCTCACGTTAAATTAACTCACTTAGGAATCAATGATTAAACGTTTAATTATTAATAAAGGACCCTCAGGAAGTTTAATCAGCTAAAGTGAAACCTGAATCTCGACGTACTTCGTTAGTCCCAGTTACCGTGTTCTCTAATGATCCCGGCCCTCACAGGATCCGTCACCGAGGAGAGCCAAGGGTTTATTGAAATGATGATGAGGGAGGCGGAACCCAAATCTCTGTAATAATCGTTGCAACCATTTTTATGGTGGATTATAGTTGCCGTGGCAACCGCTGTTTGAGGGATTATTGTAGTTGTGGCCAACATTGTTTATGAGGGATTATAGTGGTCATGGCAACCATGGTTTGAAAGGGTTATCATAGTTGTGGCAACTGTTTTTTTATGAGCATTTATGAGTATGAATTATAGTAGTAGTAGTATAGTAGTATGAATTATAGTAGCCACAACTACTAGGTAGGTAGTTATCGTAGATGTAGCAGCAGTTGTTTATGAGGGATTTATAGTAGTTGCAACAACTGTTCTTCATAGGTGTTTATAGTATTCATTTCAACCATTGTTTGAGGGATCATCGTAGTTGTGGCAACAGATGTTTAAGAGGGATTACAGCGGTCATGGCATTCTTTATTGAAAATGATCGTAGTCATGGCAACCATTTTATAGGGGGCTATAGTATTTGGTATTTTATTCTGAGGGATAATAGTAGTCGTGGCAACTTTTTGAGTGTATGTGCGAGTGTGTGTGTGTGTGTGAGTGTGTACCTCGGGTGCCAGATACTCCGGAGTCCCACAGAATGTCTTCATGGTGGCAGCATCAGTGATTCCCTCTTTACATAAACCGAAATCTGTGATTTTAATGTGGCCGTCCTTATCCAGCATTAAGTTCTCCAGCTGTGCGCAAAAACACACATACACACACACACACACACACACACACACACACACACACACACACACACACACACACAGCAATCATGTACAGGTCTCGTGTATCACAGGTATTGAGGTTAGACTCAAATTCTGGGCCTAAAACTGACATTCCACTTCATTCCAAAGCATTCCAGCGGGGTTGAGAGGTCGGGGCTCAAGAGCCGCCACCGAAATGAAGGCGTGGACACACACACACACACACACACACACACTTTCAGTTAGGAATGTAAATACACAGTTACCTTAAGGTCACGATAAACTATTTTAGCAGAGTGTAGGTAGTCCAGTGCAGAGACGATTTCAGCGCCATAGAAACGGGTTCGGTCTTCTGAAAAGACTCGCTCTCTCGACAAATGAAAAAAGAGCTGCGGGAAGAAAAAAAAAAAAAAAAAAAAAAAAAAAAAAAAAGACATTAAATGAATCACAAACCATTGTAGTGATAAAGACACCGAAGCTGTCATTCTCAAAATCCTGCTGTACCTCTCCGCCGTTGACGTACTCCATCACAAAACACAGACGGTCCTTGGTCTGAAAGGAATACTTTAGAGACTGCGGGTGAGGAGGGAAAAGCAAAAGAAGGGATTTCAGACACCGAATTCTGGACATTCTTCACATTGCTGCAGTATTTTGTATTAAGATTTGGGAAAGGGGGCGGGGTTTGGAATTCAGAACGACGTCGTAAGGCGAGAAAGTGCTCACGGTTAAAAATGGATGCCTGGTGTTTTTCAATACCCTGCTTTCTGTCAAAGTGTGCGCCACTTCGTCCTGAAAGAGACGGGAGGACAAATGAGAGAACGTGAGGAACCCCGAAAAACCGGGAGGCAAATTCACATCATCAACACAACAACCGAAAGCTCATCAGAATAATATACATCACCACTCGTTTATTACAACAGTTTAGGGAAGGCCCTTTTCTATTCCAGCATGATTGTGTCCCAGTTCACAAAATAAAGCATTTAATCATTCATCAATTATATTCCGCTTAATCCTGTACTAGGGTTGCGGAGGGGGGGGGGGTTCCCCCTCATGCAGGGGAGAACGTTTGGGGTGCTTGGTAAGTGCTCCCAGGATAAGGTGCCAATCTATCACTGGCCACACAGACACGGGGCAATTAAGAGCATCCGATTCACCTTGAATCCATGTTTTCAGACTGTGGGAAGAAAACCGGAGAACCTGGATGAAACCCACATGGACACCGGGAGAACATGCAAACTCCGGCCAGATTGGTATTCAAACCTGGATCCCCACTATGCCACTGTACCCCCCCCCCCCCCCCCCCCACAATAAACCGTAAACTAATAGTGGAATGAGCTTGGAAAGTAGCCAGCACCCCGCATGTCCTCGCATCAGCATCCCACGAGCACCGAACGATCCGAGGACGAGCATCATAAACCCGCCGACCTCGAACCCGCTACAATCTCAATCTAAAAGATTCTGCGTTTACAGAGTGCACAGCGTTAAGAAGCTCCCGCACCCCCGCTGCCTCCGATGTCACGCCGACGTCACCCCAAACGCTCACCTTGGCAATTATGACCTCCTTCTTCAGGATCTTCATTGCATAATAGGTTCCACTGGCCTTCTCTTTAACCAGGATGACCTTCCCAAACGTGCCTTTACCCAGAAGCTTCAGATAGTCGAAGTCATTCATCGTCTAAACGGGAAGCAAAAAAAGGGTTAGAGCCCCGAGTTATCCTGCATTAAATTAGCCCCGCAGCGCCGACCCCAGCCTCCCAGCCTCCCAGCCTCCCAGCCTCGTGCTCCGTCCCTCACCTTCCTCTTATGATGGCTGATGGAGGTGTCCATCTCCTCCTCGCTCACGATCTCGATCTGAGTGGTCGGGCTGCACAGGATTCCTTCCTCTTCCTGCTTGGCCAGCTTGTCTGCCACCATCTGGATCGCCTCCACCCATTCGTCTCTGTTACCACAGCAACAGACATAGTCACGAACCACTTTACAACCAGAATGTGAATTTGTTTCACGTCTAACGTTTCTTTTTTTTTTTTTTTTTCCCGTCGTCGTCGTCGTTGTCGTGTGCTGAACGTGCCTCTCTTCGGGCGTGTCCACGTGGAAAGTCCGCTCGATCACCGTGGTCCACTGCAAACATCTGATGATGAAGGTGTTGGACTTCGGCCTCTCCGTCTTCATCAACTGGCACTCTTAAAACAACAAGAGTCACAGAGGGCATCAGTGAGGGTGGGGCGGGGCGGAGGAGAGGGGCAGGGACGGCATCAGGAGTTATGAAAGGCATCCGATGCCCCCCGTTGTGAAATGCACGGAATTTGTTGTTTGGATTAAACTAAACTAAACCGAGGACGAAGTCGTCGTTAAGGCTCGGCCGCCGGGGCGCCGCCGTTTCAACAAGCGCTCTTTAAAAAGGTCACCCTCCGAAATATGTACACACACACACACACACACGCACACGACTCGCTGCAAGTCCTGCAATGGTTTCCAAAGAGCGCAAACCCCATCGCAGGTTATCACCACGGCGATGACGTTCCTCTGGACTCCCGAGGCGTCAGGTTGAGTCTGCGTTGAGGCTCGTCATGAGGAAAGATTTCCAAGTACGGAAAAATACACACGACTCGTATACAACCGTCGTATACAACTGTAGACGTTCTAAAACGTTCCGAACCCAAAATGATCCAAATGAGAGCGGCGATTACGAAGCTTAAACGCGAGGGACAGAGCGGCGATGCTTACTGGCCACGGAGAAGTTATTAAGCGGGTAGGCGAAGTCAGCATCCTGAGGTTTCTCCTTGTAGCCGATGAAGGAGCCGTCAGTCTTTAAGAGGAAGTAACGAGGCCTCCAGTTTTTGATGTACTCCCCTAAAAAACACAGAAAACAACAAGACGTCAACGTCCATCCCTCACTTCATCATAACGATCTTAAATCCGCTCGTATTCAGCGTCCACTGAAACGTCCCCCGTCCCGTGACACCGATGTAAACAATGAACAGCAAAAGGTTCCGTTAAGGGATTTGGCTTCTTGTAAAAGGTGCGCTGAAGATTCTTGAAGACTTCTTCTTTCGGCATTTTACCCTTTATTATTCAGGGGGGGGCAGAATTTAACATGTTCTCCTCTCAGCACTAGGGATTCCCAGTTCGAATCCCCATCTGGGTGGAGTTTCCATGTTGTCCCCGTGTCCTCTGGGTTCTCCGGTTTCCTCACACAGTCCAAAAACATGGATCAAGGTCAATTGAATTCTCCAAATTGCCCCATATAGTGTGTGTCTGTGTGAGTGAGTGTGTGCCTGTGTGAGTGAGTGTGGTACCAAGGTGTATCTGCCCAGCACCCGAAACAGCTACCCCCCCCCCCCCACCCCCTAGTAAAGGATAAAGCAGAAGATAGTGGATGGATGGATTATTCAGGGGTTGTCGCAGCCACAAACTCCGGATGCCCTTCCTGACTGGGGACACACAGACTACAGGAACAATTTAGAGCACCCGATTCACCTTAAATCCGTGTTTTTGGACTGTGGAGGGAAACCGGAGAACCCGGAGGAAACCCACGCAGACACGAGGAGAACATGGAAACTCCACCCAGATCGGGATTCCAACCGGGAATCCCCAGCGCTGGGAGGCGAACGTGCTAACCACTAAGCCACCGCGACGCCCACGCCCAAACAAAACGCAGATTATATACAGACACAGAGATACAGGCTTCCCAAAAGGGTCGACGTCGAGTTATTTACACTGTACATGCTTCAAAATACAAATCACGGGTGGCTTGACTGCAAACCAGGACAACACACACGACTCTGCAGCCGATTGATTCAGTGATGTATGAAGACAGAAGGGAAAAGACATAGAACTGCAGCACAGCACATTGTTATTAACATCACTGCAGATTTATCACAGACCGCTGTACAGATCACAACATATATTATATATATATATATATATATATATATATATCCATCCATCCATCCATCCATTATCTTCCACTTTATCCTATATTAGGGTCGCCATGCCCATCCAGGGGAGAACGTTTCAGGCGCTGGGCAGATACATCCAGGACAGGGCGCCAATCTAACGCTGGGCACACACTCACACACACACAAACACACTCTATATGGGGCAATTTGGAGAACTCAATTGACTTCATCCATGTTTTTGGACTGTGGGAGGAAACAGGAGAACCCGGAGGAAACCCACGCGGACACGGGGAGAACATGGAAACTCCACCCAGATGGGGATTCGAACCGGGAATCCCTTGTGCTGAGAGGAGAACATGCTAACCCACCCTAACTAAGCCACCCATATAATATATACATATATAAATATATTATATATATATAAATATATTATATATATATATATATATATATATATATATATATATATATATATATAAAACAGAATGTTAGATTTAGAGTTTTAAACGACACACATGCTTCTGCATCCTCCAAAATCTTATGGAAAGCCATTTCAGAGCAAAACAAAAACAAAATAACTCAAATAAAACGTCACGATCCATCTGAACCTCCTCATACAGCGGGGCGTGTTTTCACTTTAGAACCATCTGTTGCTTTACAACGCGCTTGTTTATCACCTTAGAGGTTGTGCTACTTTTTCAGAGGAAGGAACTGGTGGTTACATTATCGGTGTTGTTCTAGCAGGGACTAATAGAGCACAAATGGGCAGGAACCAGAACGCAGCAGCTGAGCCATTTAAGCAAACTGCTGAATAACGGCGTCGTGGGTCACAGGATCGGCTCCGTGGAACTGAACCGATGAACGAGCTGGTACCGCACTCATGAAACAACTTCCAGTTGGGAATATGTGTGTGTGTGTGTGTGTGTGTACACACACTCCAACAGGCCAGCAACCTGTCCATTGTGTCTCCGCCACCATTTGTCCACTGAGCTCCATCACCCCCATAGACATTCATCAGGTTAAGCAGCTAAGGAAATGAATGAACCAATTTGTGCTCATTCAAAGTACTGGCCCCTCCCCCTTCCCTACCCTCCCCTCCCCTCCCCCACAACCCCCCCCCCCCACACACACACACTCAAATCCAACATCATAAAGAAGGCAAACACACTCACACACACACACACACACACACACACACACACACACACACACACACACACACACACACACACACACAAAGAAAGTATACGTTTCTTGCCCCCTCACCTCGTTTCTGCACCCATCCCTCCTTCACCACGTTCTGGTCATTCATGTTGACTCGAAGCTCCGGGTTTCAGGGGTCAAGGGGGAGCCCAGCGCTCGTCCTCTTCTCGTAGGGTCTCCCGTCCCGACCCTGCCACCGTGCTCCCTCTCACTTTCTTCCTCTGCTTCTCGATTTCCTTCTCTGTTAGTTCTCCAGACTCCTGGTCGTTTCGTCTCTCGCTCTCGGGACCCTTCGGGTGCTCGGCTCGGTGACTCAGTCTGGAAGGAAGCGACAAAAGAAAAAAGAAAAGAAAGAAAAAAAAAAAAAATGAGCTCATACACACAGAGATGGTTTTCTCACCCCCCGACCCACCCCATACCCGCCATCCCCCCTCACGGTGTTCCCTTTTTCACACAAGCTTTTGCATGAGAAATTAAGTCATTGTTAAGAGCTGGCGTGGGTTTCCCGCCCCTCCCATGTCCTCGGCAGTCTATCCGCGGCCCACTCTTCCTCCCTCGCTCGCTCGCTCACCCACTCTTTCTCTGGTGGACCGGCAGCTCACTTGCTGATCGGAGAGCAGCAGCACGCTTTGGTCCTTCTTACTGCATGTGGTCTTGCATGTGCCCTTCCTGTGTGTGACCTCAATGCGCTGCACTGTGTTACCAGGCTGATTCAGCGTGGACCCGCGGACATCCCGTTTTCAGTCTTTAGCAGGTTACTGATGTGTTTCGTGTAATTAGTTCTCTTCAGCTGATTTGAGATTGCAGTCTGCCGGCGCACAGCATCGGGTTTGCATTCCAGCTGATTTTAAATAAATGCAGGTGTAACGATGATGACGATGGAGGAACGTGACATAAAGAAAATGTCAAACAACACCTTTATTTTACATTTTTATTTTGTTGAAATAATTAAAATCAGAACCAATCATGTAAATTTGGAGCTTGTATGGCTTTTGTTTATGTCTCTGTGAAAACCTAATATATATATATATATATATATATATATATATATATATATATATATATATATATATATTCATTCATTATCTCCCGCTTTATCCTCTATTAGGGTCACGGTGGGGTTCCCCATGCCCATCCAGGGGAGAACGTTTCGGGCGCCTGGCAGATAGACCCAGGACAGGGCGCCAATCCATCACTGGGCACACACTCACTCACACAGACACACTCTATATGGGGCAATTTTTGAGAATTCAATTGACTTGATCCATGTTTTTGGACTGTGGGAGGAAACTGGAGAACCCGGAGGAAACCCACGCAGACACGGGGAGAACATAGAAACTCCACCCCGATGGGGATTCGAACCGGGAATCCCTAGAGCTGAGAGGCGAACGTGCCAACCACTAAGCCACTGTGCCGCCTATATATATATGACTATAATATAAAGTCTGGCCTTAGCATTTGGCCAATTAGCATATATAATTACATCCTGTTCCTGTACTAAGACACGTTTACTCTGTTTATAGCCTTGGTATTTATTTATGTACTTTACTTTGCTGGATGACTGACAAATTTATTTTTATTTCATTGCTACCGTGTACTTAAAACCGTAATGAAATGTGATGAAACAGCATAATAACTTGATGCTAACACTAAAGGGAAGGACCTTTCCTGATCTAATGCCCCTTTTATACAAAACACAAACGCAAGGTCCATTCGAAAAAGGAAAATAACGACGAAAATAATCTCAAAACCTGAAACCGAATAAAAAAAAATACTTCTCAAAAGCAACCATAGGAAGGCTTTAAAACACGCCATCCAGCAACCCGAAACTGTTATGGTGATCAGATATTCAAAGCTCATTATGTTTGAAATTCAAGGGTCCTCGTTAACAAATGTTAGTTAATAGGTTTTAACTGTTCTAGTCAAAGATTATTAGAAACAGTGCACATGGGAGGTGGAGTCGTTGTGGTAAATGATTCTGATTAAGATTTATCTTTAAAGAAATCACTTAGGATTCTCATTCTAAAGGTAAACAGGGGCGCGAGGTCAAAACAACACCACCACCTCCTCCTCCACCACCTCCTCCACCACACACAGCACATTAAGCCCCGAGGGCTTGGGATTCTCAGAGGAAACGGACAGACTAATCCCTCATATTGTTTCCAGGTGAACTGAGGCTGACTGACTGACTGACTGACTGACCAAGCCTGTCTGAAGCATCTCCACTCATCACCAACATCAAGCCAACGTTTGAAGCTTTATTCCCTAGGTGCATGAATGCGAAACGCCAGCAGTGTGTGTGTGTGTGTGTGTGTGTGTGTGTGCACAGCATCATCATCACCATCATCATCATCACCTCCTCCAAACAACACACTCGGTTAAAACTCGGACGGCGGCTGATGCGCTTTGATCCCAAACACACACACACACACACGTTTTCGTGATAATTCGAGTCCGACAGCAGAAGTGAAGGTTTGAACGCGTTCTATAAAATAATGACAGGTTTAAGAGGAAAAACAAGCGAGCGTGGCCAATGTCAACAAAAGCACCGGCCTTGGCCGCGGCCATTCCTGTGGTACAGCCTTCCTGCGCTATTGTTCGCGTTTCCATCCGAAGCCCTGCTTGTTATTCAATTAAGCAGCTAATAAAGCAGCCGGGACACAAACAAACCCCATTCAGACGGATGTGCTCCCGAGGGCGTGAGGGGGCTCACTGTGGACAGTACAGTATATGCGGGATGTAGTAACCTATATGGTGGCTGCTGTTATATAACCCGAGCGTCAGTGCAACACGCAGCCTGGATACAAACTAACCAGCACTTTCATTATTAGGATACAGCAAGAAAACACGCCGTGACGTTTAATGCACAATATAAACACGGATTCACTAAAATAAATTAGAAATAACGCTTCGTATATTTACGCTGTTCCAACTCAAGCACCACCTAGTTTATTTTTATTTTCCATCTCTCTCTATAAAGATATAAAGATATTTATACACACACGCACGCACATCTTTGTATTTGTATTGTTTCGGCTGCTATTTAGCTGGATTGGGCGCACAAAGCTTTTTTTTTTGGGACGTGCCCTGCGCCGAGACTGAGAATAAACAACGCACAAATGGGGAAATAGAAGCAAAATCCTGGTGAATTTCCATGAAGGTAAAGCGGCGGGGCGGCAACGGCATTCAGACTGGAATAAAAAAAAAAAAAAAAAAAAGCCGAGACAGGAAATGTTAGTATGCTGATACGGTGGTGGTTTTCGAGTCGGTTCAATAGAATGCACAATGGTTGCGGCCTGCGGTGGGACAACAACAGGGAAATAAACAAGTGTCGCTCGAATGATTTACGCAAAAACGCGCTGCAGGCTGCGCGTCCGCGGCGGGCCGCCCGCGGGCCGGAGCCTCCACACGGCCTTCGACCAAACGCACGGACACGAGGCCCTTCAGAAAAAAAACATCCACACAATGTTTCTTTCAGGCCGAAGCATCACACACTCGCATCCCGACTTATGATGGAGGGAGGGCGGGAGGGAGGGAGGGGGAGGCTGCACACACACGCCAAGCAGGAACGAACCAGCGCGCAAAAAAAAAAAAAAAAAAAAAAATCAGCCGTTTTCTGCGCTTTGCGCGCACTCATCCACCCGCCTGCGCACCCGCGCCCCCCTCACACAGCCCGGTCCCGGTGCGAGGAGCCGGTGCCAGCCCGTCGTTACCTCTGCGAACGCGGACACGAACCCGGGTCCCTCCCTTCTTCAGCGCGCCGCGATCCCCGCTGGCGCTCCGGGTATTCCGCCGCGTCGGTGGTGTGGGTCGGGGCGCCGCGGTCATGGGAGCGCGGACAGCCGCGGTGGTGCCATCGCCTCTCCGCTGATGAACCGATTGACCCTCCGCGGGCTCGAACAGATAGATGGACGGCGAGAGGCGAAGACGAGGCAGGCGGCGAGAAAACGCGACCAGGTCCCCGCCCCGCAGCTCCGACGCAGCCAATGGGCTGCCGACGCTTGATGCTCAGCGTTGCCAGATCGAGAAAAACTCGAGCGCCAGAACGACCCCGACAACCCTGCTCAAAAATATGTGGCCACTTTATCGTCAGTGCTGTATGAACTTATACACATCATCATTCAATTTTGTTTTAAAAATTTGGATTTGCGTTTTTCTTTACAGATCAAGGCGCATTGTTGAGGTCATTGGATGAGAAGAAGGTGAACATTCTGTAATAAAATTGGGAATGCATGCAAATCCCCCTACAAAAAAAAAAAAAAAAAAAAAAAAAAAAACCCAACAACCTCTGAATCCTCTCTGCATACAAAGATAGTGACTCACAATGTTTAATCCCGTAAATGAATAATCTATTTATTTGAGAAATTCCTGAGGATTAGCCGAACAATGTATTTTATTTGCCCTTGTTTCAGATAGATCCAGGGTATGAAACACCTAAATGAAAAGTATTTTTTATTTTTGGTGTATGTATTTTATGTATAAATAATTAAATGTGCAGAAACCTGTGCAGGCTGCATTTTGTTTCGTGTTTCCAATTTATTTCATTCAGTGATAAATGAAGAACGGGGAAGATGTTTCCGCTAGAACTTCTTCTTCGAGCAGCCGAACGTTTGCAGAACGGTCTGTGAATGAGTGTTTTGATTTTCTAGCCTCCTGTGTCATTTTGTCCTCCACATGGCAGTCTGTTTTGGTATGCGCCATACACCCTGTCCATGTTCTCGGGTTTGCACAGAACATCCCTCCGAATCTGGCAACACAGTGACGTGCCACGGGACACGATTCCCATGACCACGCCCCCTTCCTCTTTCTACTTTGTAGTTGCTGCTCCATGCTGCCACAGTGTCCTTTGTTAATGCTCAAGAGTTCTGGAGGATTAGAGCTTATGGAACATTATGACCACTTCGGTCACGTCTGTCCAAAAGACATGGTTCCAAAAGTATTTGTGGTTTGTTCAGCTGCAACTTTACAAATATAAACCAGGCTGCTATGTTTCGTTTTAGAACAGTATAACATTTAAGGGATATGGCTCGCACTCTCAGTTCTGGTTCATCCCAATGATGTCTAAAGGGGTTGTGGTCAGGCCTTTTTGGACAGTCAAGTTTTTCCATATCAAACTCATCAAACTTCATTTATAAACCCTGATTTGTGCATCGGGGCTCAGACATGCTGGAACAGAAAGGGCCTTCCCTAAACAATAGCTACCTGCAATAACTAGAATAAGCAATAAGGTTATAATCATTAGTTTTATAATATGTATACACATATCTTGCTATTTCTATTTCTATCATTATGTATATTTTCCTCCTCTATCTGTCTGTGTGTTCTGTTATGACGCTACTTCTGGAATCTTAATTTTCCCGACGGAACATTTCCAAAGGGATCAACAAGATTTTAAAAATAATCTAAATGAGTTAGAGGCGGCTTACTGGTCAGTACGTTCGCCTCTCAGCGCTAGGGATTCCCGGTTCGAATCCCCATCTGGGTGGAGTTTCCATGTTCTCCCCGTGTCCGCGTGGGTTTCCTCCGGGTTCTCCGCTTTCCTCCCACAGTCCAAAAACATGGATCAAGTCAATTGAATTCTCCAAATTGCCCCATATAGAGTGTGTCTGTGTGTGTGAGTGTGTGCCCAGCGATGGATTGGCGCCCTGTCCTGGGTGTATCTGCCCAGCGCCCGAGATGTTCTCCCCTGGATGGGCACCCCCCCCCCTGATAATGAATGAATAAATGAGTTAGAATTAGACTGATTGAGACATTTGAGTTCAGTGATTATGATGTAATACCCAATAATTTTATTCATACAGTGCATAAGTTCCACATATTTATTTTAATTATTTTTAGCTTTTGATTACAGTATACATTGGCTGTGACATTGTTCCGGCAACTTTATCCAACATCACAACACTTATTTCTGTCCATAATTGTGTGTGTGTTTTTTTTTTTTTTTTTTTTTGTTACTAAAATTAGAAATTCTCCAGCACACCCCAAAAACTTTTGGTACATATTAATCATCTTGTCCTGACTTTCAGAGGTTATTCCACCTTTTAACTCCTAGTTAAAGACATTGTTCATGACCCCAACATGAGCAGAAAACCTCTGCAAAGGTGTTGAAGAGTCAATCTGCAACCATGAATAAAACCATGAATAAAACTACTGCAGCACAAAAGCTCCCAGGTAGTTTAAATAAAATCTGAATCACACTCTTGGATATCAGTGATGCTGAAGTGGTTTCATGGCCTGAAGGAGAAGGTAGCAGTGGAAACAGCTGCAATTCATTTTTTCCACAGTGGAGCTTTTCCTTCAGTCACACAAGGAGCCCATTCAATAAGAATGATACGCTGCCGGCTTCATCTTTTCGGACATTTGGTTTCCTGCACACATAATAACCCTATTGTTTGCACAAATCATCAAAGACTATTGTCATTTGCTCCACACTACAGCACACTGTGTATGCAGATTACCATAGGTGTTGTTTGCTAGTGTGTTGGTGTGATAAGAGTGAAATCAGGTTTGCAGGAGGAAGTATCAGCTGTAGCTAAAAAAAAAAAGAGACTGAATTTTAAGCTCAGGTTACAGGATCAGGTGGATTTGATGTCCACAAAAGTTAAGAGCACTAAAAAATTGAATACACAAATCTTGTCTCTATATATAGGAACGTACTGACACACACACACACACACACACACACACACACACACACACACACACACACACACACACTGTCACGTATAACTCAACAATATGATATGATGATAAGGTGTGTAAGGAGCACACAAATGTAACTTTAACCCTGATTCATAATAAAACGTGTCTGAATAAAGTTCTTATCTCATGACCGTCTGTATTCAGGTGATTTATTAGTTTAGGAAGGGCCGCTGGAATTGTATTAAGACCAACAGCTCCACCCAGTGGATAAAATAAATCATTGCAGTTGTGTTCTTCTGTCATTGAGGTACATACACACTTTGTAGTTCTGTATACACAGACTGTAGTCCTCATTATTCGGTCAGAACCCCCATAGGACCCGGTGATGGTGTGTTAGTGTGTACTACAGTTTTATTTTTTTTGGTTTAATTAACATGATTTATATTAATTTTATCATATAATTCACATAAATGTACTTCTCATAAACCCCGAAACATTATTATATTTATGAGAATTCAATTTAACTTGATCCATGTTTTTTGAACTGTGGGAGGAAACTCGGAGAACCCGGAGGAAAACCACACGGACACGGGGAGACATTGAAACTCCCTAAATATATTATATTTAATATCATCATTGTGGGATAGGTTTGGCTTCATTAACATACAGTTTGCATTTAGTTTTACATTTTAAAGTGCATTTATAGAGATTTATTATTATTATTATTATTATTATTATTATTATTATTATTATTATTATTATATTTATTTTTAATAATAATGTTAATAGGGGCGGCACGGTGGCGATGGATTGGCGCCCTGTCCTGGGTGTATCTGCCCAGCGCCCGAAACGTTCTCCCCTGGATGGGCATGGGGAACCCCTCCGCGACCCAACTAGAGGATAAAGCGGGAGATAATGGATGAATGTTATTAGGATTTAATGTGGTGTTTTAGTGTCAAACAATACTTTTCCACGTCCTTGTGAGAAAAAGGGGTCCAAAGACATTTAGAAGTAAAAACAAGTCAATTTTAATACATTATTAAGGAATAAAACATTTTGTGTTACTGATATTAATATACTAGACAAAAACACAGCGGGCCTTAATAATGCCCACGGCTCAGCTCTTAAGTCAAAATAAATATAAAGAGTTTAAAACTGTAGCATTTAATACGAGAAACTTTAAACTGCTTGCTTATAAAATGCTTTAATAGAAGTTTTAATAGAAGCTTTACACTCAAAGCCTAATTCAGTAAAACAGGGTGAGTGTTAGAACATTAGATCTTTGGACAGTTGGAAAAGAAGCTCGATTCCACCACATTGCTGCATTCTTTCTGAAAAAGACCATTGTAGCTGTGAAAAAAAAAAGAAAATGAGAGAAATTAAAACTATTTTCAAATATAAAGTCACTAGGTTATTTTGTAGTCATGTTGTTTATGGCCATATTTGATTCTCTGGGCCTACACAGGTTCTTTAATGGCAAAATGGTTTAATTTTTTTAATGTGTTCCATGACGATCTGTGGTGAATAAATAAGTTCAGAACCAGATGTTTTATGTTATACTGTGTTTATATTAATCTGTACATCACTGAGATCTCTGATTTTCGAGGTGATTTACGTCAAAATGCTAATATTGCTAAGTACAAGCTAATGCTAACTCACATCTGTTGTAAGAAGAACAAGCAAATTAGTATTAAAAATACGAGAACAATTACAATAATCAATAAAAAATAATTTTCATGTTGCAATATTAAAGTTAGGATTTTTAACCACGTCGTTTTAAGGGAATCTAGTGATGTAATGTAGCCGTTCCTGTCCACAAGGCGGCGCCAAATCGTTGGAGGAGAGGGCCTGGCTCACAGTCTGCGTTCTAATTCATCACAAAAGTGATTGATGTTGTTAAAGTCAAAAGCTCAGATAAGTTCTTCCACAACTAAAATCATCCTCAACTATGTCCCAACGGACCAGAAACAGAATAAGGCCTTCCCCAAACTGTTCACACAAATGTGAAAGCATGGAAATGTTCAAAAGGCGTCATGACCGGGTTTAATATTCTACATACACGTGCAATGGGTTTTAATAAAATACACAAATTCACATTGAGTCATTAAAAGATTTGTCCTTTTGTCCGTATAGTGTGCGTGTGTCTCACTGTTTCATCAGCATCATGGCAAACACGCAAACACACACACACACACACCCACACCCACACACACACACACACACACACACACACACACACACACCCCACACCCACACACCCACACACACACACACACACACACACACACACACACACACACACACACTCACAAACACATTTCTATTTTCCACTTACAATTTCTTGCTAAGCCCCTGATCAGGTCCAGGACTTCCCTCCACTGACAGCCTGTTAGAAAAATACAAAGCAGTTTTTAATAAATGGATTATAAATGTATGAAATGAATAAACACTTAAACCACATAAGCAAACTGGCATTTGCATTACTTCCTTGTTAAAGCATTAAGTTCAGGTTTCGTTAATTATATAGAGCTTTATACAATAGTGCATTATCTAGAAACAGCTTCACAGTTTTCTGATCCCTGAAAAAGCCGAAGTGACAGTGGAGAAGAAAAAAATCCATGGTAAAATATTTGATTGTAAAAGGAAACCGTGGGGACTCGTCCCCTGTGAGCGGTAACCGTGTGAGACAGTAGTAATGTACAGACCGTGTATAGATTCCAGGGTAACAATAAAGTGTATTAAATTATTTAAATTATTAAATTAACTGATTTGGTTCAGTCATTAAATGTCCAAAGCATTCCTGTAAACTCCACTAACACATCTCATGCACCACAGACAGAATGATCCACCACCCAAATAAATATACCCAAAAAAGTGGCCAGTGAGTGTGTTCCTATCTAAGAGGAAACAGCCTCAGCAAGGTGTGATGTACATAAAAATGTACTGAGTGTTACTTACGCTTTGCTGATGATGGTCTCCAGACATGTGATGTCATCTGTGATGTCATCATTGATCAAACCTATGAAAAAAGTAAAGTTAACAAAGAAATGATGTAGGACTTATTTTTTATATATATATATATAAATTGCAACTAATTTTAATATGAAGGTGAAATGGACTGAAAGCTGGAACTCACTGCTGCAGGTCATATTGCAGAGATTCAGAGTCGGCTCATATCCCGAAATGCAGGCGATGCGATTGGGCAGCTGGAATAAACCATAAAGAGTCCATGTGTCCATCTTGACCGGCTTTGCTGTGGTAACGTGTTTCTTCTTGGAGCCCTTGTACTTCTCTTTGGACTCCTCACTGCTGGACTCCTGAGCAGATCTCCCATGACGTCCTCCTCTCTTCTGTTTGGACTCTTTCGAGGCAGACTCATCATCCTTACTTTTCTTCACAGGAGAAGTTCCATTTGCAGGCAAGGTTTGATTTTTCGGTGCTGTATTATTAAACATGGCCGTATTCATGTTCCCATGATGCTCACCACTTGTTTCTTGAGACCGGGCGTGGCGTACGTGGCGTACGTGGCGCCGATGTCCAGATTCTGAACTTTCTGAAGAAGTGCCTGGATAGTCAGATTCTGGATCCCCACTGGATTCTTCACTGCTGAACTGCTGTAGAGATCTTCCTCGGCGTCTATTTTGATCTCCTTCATGCATGGGACGGCGAGGTTGAGGAACTTCCGTGTTGTTCACACCACTCGAGCCATTATTCTTAAAGTTGTTGGCAGCGTGGGAGCCATTTCCAGGACTGGAATTGTTTCGGTGTGCATTGGTATTAGGTTTGACCTCATCCTCCTCGTGATGCTCAGTGCTTGTGCCGTGGGATCTGGCTTGGCGCGATCCACCACTTTTTTCAGGAGCTGGAGTCATCTGTTTAATGGCACTGGTGTTAAAGCCTGTGCTCAGCCCCACATGGCAGATAACTGTGAAGGAGTTATAGTATTATTAAATTAACTTTATATACATTATAGGAAGAAAAGTATAAGGAAAACTCATTAAACCTATAAAGGCTTTAATGACATCATCAGTGTTCATAAACTTTATAAACCTCTAAGATTCATGATGTCATCACTGTGGCTACTGTTAATGTCAATCATTTAGCAGACATCCTTATAGCCAACATGACTATATATTATTAACTTATTAAGTATCCAACTTAATAAGTTAATGGCTTTGCCTCAAGGATTCTGGCATTGGCAACTTTGGCATACTTATGTGTTTAAACCTGCAACCATCAGCCCAACACTCCAATCACTGAGCTACTATTCCCAATATATTAGCTGAACAACTTTAAAAAAATACTCAGAAATTAAAGGCTCCATCATCTGTAACCAAGACACTTTGATGAGGGATGTAGCTCAGACTTACTCTTTGTCCAGTCGATGCTCTGGTTCAGCAGGTGTGCAGGTAGACTGGCGTTCAGCTGAGCCATCAGGTCACACTTGTTCACCAGCAGACCATCAGACACACCGAGCATCAGTGTCAGCACTGATAACACAGCCAGCATCTTCTCCTCCACATGGACCTTCATGCCGCAGTGTGAATGTGTTGCCGTCCTCGCCGTTAACTCTGCAGATCGGCGTCCCACCTGCGCTTATATCTACCCCGACCCGGCATAGCGCTGAGTCATGGCGATATTTGTTTTATAATAAATACACAGGAAGGTGTTAGGTTGCATGTTCCCGAAACCAAAATATAATGTGCTGTACCGATTCCAGTGTTATTTTTGTCTGCAGTTCTAAAGACCAGAACAATGCAGCTTTGTGAGGAGATGTGTTAAAAGTCTCAAACATGAATCATGAAAATATGATACTTTGCATAAAGAGCATACAGATTTTTTTTTTAGCTCAGAAACACAGAGTTCTATCAGACAGAACAGATCAGATATCTGATATTCAATACCAAAACGGGACTGACATAAACACGGAACAGTGTAGAGTTACCTTTGCGAGATGTACAGAGAGATATAGTCAGGAGAACAAAGAACATTATGTAATTAATTCATTCAGAAAAATGCAAAATGATCTGAATAATAAATACAGCAGGAATGGAATAAAATTACCTCTGAATGGAGCATCTACGCATTGCATATTTTAATAGAACTTAATTAGGCATTAAATAGGTAGAGGGGACCAGAAATAAGAAAGTAGACCATATATGTGTATGTGTGCATGTGTGTGAGTGTGTGTACATACAGTATATATATATATAAAAAACACTGTGAAGACCAAGACCTTATTACACTCTTACACTGCAGCCACAATGTAAATCAGCCTATAATAAAGTGGAGACATGTTATATGGTCAGTTTATGGTTAGTTTGTGGTTATGGTTACTAAATAAATGGAAGTCTATGTAAAGTCCCCACCATGCATAAAAACACACCAGCGTGTGAACAAATTATATATCGTAATTTTTTTTCCATATTGTATCGGTAACAGATGATACAGTTTGAATAATTCTGTATTATATGAACGTATAATCTTTATTTCATTTATGGAATTTTCATACTTAATAATAAGAATCACAATAAAAACCATTCACCTTTTGACCTTTAAAACCTTTAAAGTTTGGCGTGTAAATGTGTGATGTGGTGTGATGTGATGTGGCGTAAAAAAACGAACACACAACACAATACAGACTTACATCTCAATAAATAATTTATTATACGTAGTTTAATTTATGGCACACAGATGATACATGTCTTTAATGAGGACAGATATCGTGCTTCATAACATTCAGTGTAATATTATAAAGGAAATAAACAGAGTTATTATTTTAATCATTTAGATACTAAAATTTAAGGATGACGTGACACCTTATGCCTCATTTTATACAGGAGTAAGATTCAGAGACTTGAGTTCATCTATATTAAATTTGATCTTTAAAGACTCGCAGGAAAAATAAATAAATATTAACTATTTATTTAATATAATAATTAAATAATTAAATTAAATGTAATAATTAAATATTTCTGTTTCACAACAGAAACCATGACGTACAGTGAACCATGTTTCATAAACGTGAACCTTCCACCTTCAGATATTTATCTTCATCACCTCCTTTAATCTACATTCAGCTTTAAGAATCTTTAAGAAGGTACATCACATAAAGATCTTAGAAGTCACAAGAAGTTCAGAATTGCCTTTGGTTGTCAGTGCGGGTGTCATGGCGCCGTCGTGGTGCTTAACAGCTGGAGAAATATTCGGTGAATTTCACGTCAGCGCACTCCTTGCTTGTTAGCATGCTCATCCTGAAACAGTACCAATAAGACCTCAGTCTATCATCATACTTTAGTTAAGTGTTCACGTTGTTTATAAACTGCTTTAATGAAGGTCGTAACTTCATGTTCAGCTTTTGTCTGTCATCACAATACATACTGTATGCTTTCCTTCACTTTATACATACTGGATCAGTTTCAGCCCCATAATTACAAACGGATCAGAAAGTAAATGTATAGACAAGTAAAATATATATATATATTTTTTAAACCACCCCTATATCATGTTAAATTACTTTATCCTACATTAATTCTGCTTATAAAGTATAAAATTTAGTACAAAATGGGCAATTTATTCATAAAAACAAAATTAATTAATTACCACTAATTAGTCAAATAATTGGTTAATTAATTGTTTTTAAATTAATCGACGATGAACAATTGTGCAAAGTTTCAGCTTGATCGGAAAACAGGAAGTGGGTGAAATAGCATTTGCAAACTTTTTAGCAGACACATAATAATAATAATGAAAATACACATACATATTTTATCATATAGTTGATAAAAATGTTGGTTTTATTTTATTATTAATCAAACCACAGATGCTTTATAAGACCATTCACCTCTCAGCTGCTCACCTCTCAAAGGTTTTTATATTTATTAAAGGATTTTAATCTACAGGGTTATTGAGTGTCTGTACTTACATTTTCCTGACAAGATGCTGATCCTGACGATTGCTCTGCTTCCTGCTGAAATAAAATAAAAACAAAATATTTACACTCGATGTTCATTGGATTTGAGCAGTAAAAATGCACCCCACTCCTCAGGGAAGGCTTTCTACAAAAGTTTGAAGTGGCTATGTTTATTTAGAAGGTTATTTAGAAGGTTTATGAGACCAGACACTGATGGACAATTCCAATTCATCCCTCATCATGTGCTGGATGGGCTCAAGGTCAGAGCAAGTCACCCAACTGAGCAAAACAGGCAAGTGTATGTTTGTTTCATACACATACAATTGTTACTTTTGTTCATGCAGTGTATGTCATGGCATAAAAGAAGCTGCCTATGCTTGGAGGAGAGTGCGAACATGTTGTAAGTTCACTTACAGGTTGGTGAAGATGGTGTTCACACAGTCAATGTCATCTGTGATGTCATCATCGAGAAACACTTTAAATAGAATAATAAAAAAAACAATGATTGATATCTGGATGAAAGAACCTCAGGTGTTTATGCAAATCACAAAAGACAAACCACAGTCACATATTTTGCAGATACACTCGAGACACTGCTGTGTACTCACTGTCACAGGACATTCCACAAAGGTTCAGAGAGGGAATGTTGTCAGAGCTGCAGGCGACATGGTCAGAAAGCTGGAAGATCCCGTAGAGAGTCCACATCTCAACGGGACTCCTTTCAGGTCGAGGGTTTCCAGGCGTGAAGTTGAACAGACTTGGTGAAACAGCAGAGAGATTAAATGGCTGCCTATCAGGCTCCATTTCACCACTAAAGGGAGCACCAGTGGGAAAGCCAGGTCGCATCTCGCCACTAGGGGGAGCACCGGGGGGGAAAACAGGCTGCATTCCAGCATTATGGGCAGGACCATTGCGAGATTCAGGCATCATCTTTTCACCAGGATTAGGGTGGTCACTTGTATCTTTGTTATCAACAGGTTCAGGCTCTTGGAGAGGAGGGCCGTTGGCAAGACCGGGTTCCGTTTCCATTCTTGGGGTAGGAGTGTTACCTGGTACCCCATTAGGAGGACTCTGACTGATGAAGCCGGGCTTTGCAGAACGATTGGGAGGGGGAGCTGAGATGCCAGACTGGGGAGTTGGCGTCGTTTGGGGTCTGTCGTTCTTGTTGGATGGGGGATGTCCTGGATTGGAATTGGGACTGGAATTAGGTCTGGCCTGTCTTCGTTTGCGAGTTCCGTGATCACTCACTGGTTGAGGTACCTGGTTGATGGCGCTGGTGTTGAAGCCGGTGGTGAACTCTGAGTGGCACGTGACTGTCACAAATCAGGAGAAAACAGAAAATCATTAACTTCAAAACTTCAACAATCTGAAATGTACACAGACTTATCATTTTCAACCCGATCCTCTACTAGGCGGCATGGTGGCTTAGTGTACAGCACATTCGCCTCTCAGCGCTAGGGATTCCCGGTTCGAATCCCCATCTGGGTGGAGTTTCCATGTTCTCCCCGTGTCCACATGGGTCTCCTCCGGGTTCTCCGGTTTCCTCCCACAGTCCAAAAACATGGATCAAGTCAATTGAATTCTCCAAATTGCCCCATATAGAGTATGTGTGTGTGAGTGAGTGTGTGCCCAGTGAAGGATTGGCGCCCTGTCCTGGGTCTATCTGCCCAGCGCCCGAAACGTTCTCCCCTGGATGGGCATGGGGAACCCCACCGCGACCCTAATAGAGGATAAAGCGGGAGACAATGAATGAATGAATCCTCTACTAATTTCCAGTTTCTCATCTCAGTCAATGATGCTGAAGCCTATTCAAGCACATCCACCACAGAGCACAGATACAAATTCTTTCTATTGGACTGAAATGACCCAAACACAGAGAAACCTCATACAGTGACCACGTTCCACAACACATCGCATCCACATCTGGAAAATAACTCTGATATCGTACAGAAGAAGACGTGGGTCAGAATAATTAAGCTATTTAGTACCCATAATGCATATTTACATATTATATTCTGCTCAGATTTATACCCCACATACGTATGACACGTACTTGCTATCCTTTATGATTTGCATAATTTGTATTTTTCTGTATTTGCACAATTCTGCTAATTTGCACTTCTGTCTGATTCTAACTGACTGCATTTTATTACCTTGAACTAAACAATGTCTGTCTGTCTATCTGGGATATAATTAAAAACCTAAAACCAACACAACACATATGCACAATTAATTATATAATTATCTTACAATATTACATTATACTATTTTCATCCATGAAAAATAAAACCATCTGTAAAACCAGCAATAAGACCACAAGTAGTAAAAAAGGTGTTCCTAATCAGACAAATGAATGATTATGTTCAGAAAAAATTCATTTCAAAGCAAAAGGTCTTTATTAATAAATGTGCAGCAGGTGATTAATAAAAAGTCAGAATATTATATATAATAAATAAATCTTGTATTTATTTGTATTTATACTATTTTACATGAAATCTGTAATCTGTATGGTCTTAAACGTGTGTAGTTGTTTTTGTGTTATATAAGTTTAAATTAAAAAAATTAAAAACTTAATCTGAAACGTACTGCTGGATTTAACGAACTGAAGACATAATTCAGACTGCATCACATTATGTTCATGTTTCCAGTTTTGTGTCTTATCTGTGCAGAAGTTTGTCTGGAGTTCACTCAGGGATGTGCAAACTTTTACATAAGACATATATTAACACGCCGTGTACAGATTGCATACAGGTTTCCAGTGTGATCTCTGTGTGTGGGATTTATTTACATTATTATCACATCTATTCATATAGATTTTCCTTTATTTATTGATAATCATATTTTAAACTGGACTTACGTTCAGTCACCCTGCGAGCTTGATCCGGCGCCTTCACCATCAGACTGGACATCAGTTGTTTCTTCAGGTCGCACTTGTCCACAATCAGCCCATTGCACACAATGGAACAAAACACCAGCACCACCACCACGGCCAACATCTCACCCTCCACACGGACCCTCATGCTGCACCGTGTGAGTGTGTGTGTGTGTGTGTGTGTATTGTGTAGGTCTACTGGTGCGTCTGGCTTTTAAAGAGGAACCAGAGGTGCACTAAGCCACCCCCTTTTCCCATCATCACCATCACCTCAGTCTCATTTAGGACATGAGCTTAGTCACGTTCTCAAAAAAACTCGATGCAAACACGCTGACCGGATGATCAGGTGGAACTTTGCATGAGTCAGAGGCACTGATTCTGATTGGCCCGAGCCAGGGCTCATTTATATATCAACGATGATCAGATTATTCAAAATAATCAAAAGTACATGACTGAATTGTGGTCTCACCTCCAGACCAGAACAGTTTTTTATTATTATTGGTGCCCCTCTGAATCATTAATCAGATGTTCAGTCCATTACATCACAGCTGTAATAAAAATCAGCTTTACGTTTTCTGAAAGCAACTGTATGCTTTCAACTTTGTAGAAACAGTTTGGGGAAGTCCCTTTTCTGGTCCTAATCAGGTTTCAAAATGGCTTGTTGGTTGAGTTTTGCATGGAGGAACTTGACTGAGAGCTCTGACCCCAACTCCATCAAATGTGTTTGGAATGAATTGGAACTGAGATTGTGAACCAGGTCTTCTGATTTCACAAAATGCTTTTCAGATAAGATAAGGTGCTGCAATATACAAACTAAAATAGTGCTGATATTTGTATGACTCTCAAATGTACCCCATAAATGAGCTTTAGAAACGTAAAGGAAGATACAACAATATAGCAATGTAATGAGTTAAGTACAGTATTGTGGTGTTTAAACAGTATATATATATATATATATATATATATATATATATATATATATATATATATATATATATATATATATATATATATATATATATATATGCATGCTTATACTTATACACGTACATAAAATAATTTTCTATTTGTAATCTCAATCAGTATGCAGTCATCATTACATTTGAATTATTAATAAACCATACATTATGGTATTCATTCATTCATTATCTCCCGCTTTATCCTCTATTAGGGTCGCGGTGGGGTTCCCCATGCCCATCCAGCGGAGAACATCTCGGGCGCTGGGCAGATAGACCCAGGACAGGGCGCCAATCCATCGCTGGGCAACATTATAATATAATTTAACATTTAAGGACGTTTTCTTTCATGTGAACTTCTGGAAACAGTTTGGGGAAGTTATTCTGATTACTACAAACGTTCCGGAACGAATCCCTTGCAGGTGGAAAGTTACATTTAGCTGAAAATAAGGGCAGCTACCAATTAATGTTTTTCTTTAATCGGGGTATTTGACTGTCTCACATTTGGCTGTGCAGGTCCAGAGGCAGCAGGGATAGCCGCAGAACGTACGTGGACATGTCCGTCCAGGACAGAACCTGAGGTGAATGCAAATGGTTTGCTCAGTGTGCAAATCTGTTGAGAGAATATTCAGCAGCCAGACTCCCACTTGGCAACTGGACCATGCTCACAGGGAAATAACCCGATGCAAAGGGACTGGTGGGGATGCAAAATGCTGGCTGTGTCTGCCCTCCTTATAATGCTTTGTGAGATGTTCAGATCTCAGATAAAAGTTTTTAAACTTCCTTCAGTTTGCTGCATCCACAAAATGTATAGAATATTTGTGTCCCTTGGATCTTTAGGGTGTTGAGCTATTAATCTGAAGGTTGGAGGTTCGATTCCAGAGTCCAGCAAAAGTTGCCAATGTGGGCCCTTGAGTGAGGCCCTAAACCCTTATTACTGACTCTGTGTTCTGAACCCATCCATCAAGCCGGGATACTTACAATCACCTTAGACAAACAACCTGATGTGACGTATTAAAGGAAATTTACATTTATAATGTAATATTCACACACACACACACACACACACACTATATATATATATATATATATATATATATATATATATATATATATATATATATATATATATCACATATAAAACAAATCTTATTATCTTCTGCTTAATCCTGTACTTGGGGTCACTGTGGTGATGGTGGTGGTGGGGGGGGTACCATGGAAGAAGGGGAGAACAAGGCGCCAAAATATCGATGGACACACAAACTCTCTCACACACAGACACTCACACAAACACACTATATGGGGCAATTTAGAGAATTCAATTGACCTTTTACAAGAGCACGGCGAGGACTTGGAAACTAGATTCGAACCTGGATCCCCAGTGCTGAGAGGCGAACATGCTAAATTCTGAATCAGCGCATTTAAATCATAAAGTATAAATACATTATATCATCATGTTAAATAGGTTTTAATTAAAAGTTTCATGTGTGTTTGATCTTTTATCAGCAGATTTTTGTATAAATCTAAACACAGATTGGAACTTTTCTTGTTTGTTTCTCTCAGAAGCCCAAATACGGAGCTGAGATCACGCAACTCCAGAAGATGCAAAGTGTATGCTTATTCTTCTCAAATAAACAGCGAAGAAAACCTGCTTTAAAACGATTAAAGGTTTTAACACAAATAGTTCAACAGCAGGTCACACGGCTATGAACTATCTACACAACCTGAGTCTGATGAAGTTTGTATGTTCTCCCTGTGTTTTGTGTGTGTGTGTGTGTGTGTGTGTGTTTGCTTTACCCAAAATAAATGAACTTTGTTGTTTCTCAGCTTTTCATTCTGAATGTTTGAGTTTTTATTTATAATGTACGTGCTGCTCAACGAGGCCGAAGGTCATTCATTAATTGCAGGTTTCTGTTTTCTGGATTCTAAAAGCTTTATTCTCGTGGTCTGTGTACAGAACGTCAGGTGTCTTCGTCCATCTTCGAGGACGCGGTGTAAACACTGGCAAATTAGTCGAGACACGTTGAGAATTCATGTTTAAAATAAACTCCTGAATTTCCGTATACGGGAAAAGGATTGCGACGTGAACTAAACACTAAACATTATGTTAATTATCTGGATTCATTCCAGGTGGTGGTGTTGGAACCACAACGAAGGTTGTGACGCACTGTGAGTAACCACAATGAAACCTGATATGAAAAACAACAACGTGGAACGAAGAACCAACCAAAACAAATACACGCGTTTCAGGGGGCAACTCGCTCAGAACCGTTCTGCTGTTCTGCTCCTGTTAAAAACCTGGAGATTGTAACCTGAACATCAGTTCCAGGGAGCAGGACCAGTTGTCCAGCACTTTCAGCTCTACCTGTTATTCAGCTTACTGTCATCATCATCTCAGAGTTATGACATCATGCATAGAGCCTTATAGTGCCACTCGCATGTTTAACCCAATTAACCCCCCCAAAAAAATCCGAAAAAATCTCTGCAATATTTAAAAAAAATAGAACAAAAAATTTGTTATTTCTGATCATTTTTTATTTCACTGGCAAAATTATAAAGACGTCGTCAGGTTTTTTTTATTCAGTCTCACTGATGGGGTGTGAAGTCAGTTACATAGCCATGCACCATGGACCAGCGTGAGCCTCCTTTACTCTGTAGGAACAGTTTGGGGAAGGTCTTTATCAGTGCACAACTGATGTACGGACACGAGTACGGAACACGCCTGATTTTACAAGTTTTAAGAACGTAAAATATAAGTATTTGGGATGCTCAGGATGCTCAGCAGCCTCGTCACAGGTTCACCCGTATGCATCTATTTTAATCGAAGCCCTTCCCCATGTTGCTGGACGGTAGGTGAGGTCACACATAATGTCCACTGGATTTGAGTTCGGGACACAGTTTGGCCTCGAGGTCCTCCAGCTTAATGGACTCCACGTCTTTGCCACTGGTGAGACTCGCTGCTCGTGTTATCTTACTCAGCGTCTCCTCGTACGGCGGTGGAAGGTAGACCATGAGGAAAACCCCGTCGGACGTGTCGGAGCTGGTGCTGTTCAGCCGCGAGGACAGGATCTCGGCGCTGCTCTCCGGGTCTTCGAGGTCCAGAGCGATGATGTTGGAGAGACTGAGTTTGCTGCGAGAGCATCTCCAGTAGGTGAGGAAGGCCGTGAGGCAGAAGATGAGAAGGGAAGCCAACGGGACAATAACGTACTTGATGATGTCAGACTTTGCATCTTGGTCAGCTGACAGCTCATTCAACTGGTAACCCTGTGGGATGTGGAAAGCACCGTTACTATCACTGTGTTTCAGATGAGAACGATGAACCAAAGGCTCTACAGCACGGGGCTCTCGCAGCTCTGTGGACGGTTTTGATTTCATATTCATTTGCTTAACGTATTCCACCAAAAATAGATTCAGTAGGTAGACAGATTCAGTTGCATTCACTACCACCGGTGCCCCAGATTACAGACTGATGTGATCCACATCTGGCTGATGAGCACCGCTGCTGATATTTTAACATTGATGTGACCCACGTCCAAAAACACATGAGGTCAACATCTGTCAGACACGCAGTTCCACAAGCTATAAGTGATGCACGTGTATAAATACTTTTGAATATAAAGTGTATAAGAAATACTTTTCATGTAAAGATCATTGTGAGGAAGATTCATATAGAATTTGAAAAAGTGTTAAAACATGTACATTACTATACAATACGTACTAATTGCATCTACGTGAAAATCTAAACCTGCCATGCAGTGATCGGTTCACAGGAAGGCACTCTCATCATCACCCAAATACAACTCATGGGTTTTATAGAGTTTTAAAGTATGAAGTATTTTTATTATTACTGATACGTTTGTCTGAAGAACACAGAGAACCGAAACAACGTTCGTCCAGAAACAAGGTGCCACAGAACAACACAGAACAACAACCTACCCAATTATTTTATATTGAATCCATCATTTAATCTCACTTTTTTACAGTTCAGACGTTTTGTTTCCGCTTCATCTTGTTTTATTTATGATTTGTGTGAATCTGCTTTATCATATTGTATTTGTTTTAAATTTAATTTAGTGGATTTGAATGTGTGTATGACCTATAAACTGCTTCTGAGTCTAATCTTCATCTGTCCACAGGGTTTAAACCCAGCATCTACCAAGATTTGCCATTGTGGCTCCTAACCTCCTGCATCATCATCATCATCATCATCATCATCATCATCATCATCATGACCCCGCGCTCTGAACCCAGTCCTCAAGTTGGGACAATTTTTAAATGTGATTTTCTAGGTTCTGTGTATGTTCTATCCATGTTCTGTCTCTATGCATTATTACTATAAAACGCAGTCTACATGTTGCAGTAGTTCACCTGTAGCAGTTCTTCATCAGGTGGTGGCGATGCTGAAGATCCCGCCATCCAGTCGTAAGAGCCTCTTCCTGCCGGCCCAAATTTCATCCAGCTGCTCTCCAGAAGTTTTCTCATTTTCTTTTCTGATAAAAAACTATAAAGGGATAAAAAAAAAAAAAAGTGCGACAATAAAATAAATTACGCTTTGGAGAAGATGCTGCAGACGGACTTCAGGGGAATCCACCGCCCAAATGAGACAAAGCTGTTGAACTGTGTTCCAAATCAGAGACGGGGACAGACAGAGGGAGAGAGAGAGAGAGAGATGGTGGTGGCGCGGGCGAGTTAAGCACTATCTCACATGCTACAACATGCAGATCAACAGTTTCCAGGCCAGCAGTCAGCCAATGATGCTGCGTTCAAAAAAGAAATCATCTGTCAGGGATTTACAGCTGGCCTACATTTAAATGAAGGTGGGAAGAGACGGGAGCAGCGGGGGGGGGGGGGGTGTTTTAAACATCCATCGAATGAGACCCCTGTGTTCACTGTATTGTTGATGGACGGGGTCTGTACTGTATCAGAGGCATCGTAGGGCACGTGGCGCCGATCGTGTAAAGGATAATTAAAATGCTAAGCACCCTGTCAATGGAGTGGCTGTAATAACAGCACAGATGTGGAGCTGTGGGGAGGAGGGTGATCAGAAAGCCAGAGAAGTATCAAGGAGGTGGTGTGATCATGGCTGCAGATGTTGCCAAACCACGGACAGAGGAAAATATTAGTCAGTAGTTGTACATTGCAAGGCTTATATTAAGAGGTTAGGGTGCAGGAGTTAGGGTTAGGAGTTCAGTAGTGGTATGAAGTCAGCTGACCTGAATCTACTGAACCACCGGGTTCTCCATCAATGGATCTGTTCTTCTGAGGACACAGACATGTTTCGAGATGACAATGCCAGGATTCACTACACTACAGAGTCCAGACCTGACCCCAGTTGAGAAACTTTTGGATGTGCTGGAGGAGACTCAACTCAGTGGTCCACATCTCCATCATCCAAGATCTTGAGGGAAAATTGAAGCACCTCTGAACATAAATGAATGTTGTGACTGCAGAAGCTCGTGGAAAGGAGTCCACAGTAAATGTATGATGTCATCAAAGCTAAAGGCGGTCCAATAAAAGATCAGAGAGTGTCCCCCGTCTTTTTGGCGTTCATACACATAAAAAAACATCTGGTTTACCTCTAGTTTGGCGGGTGCATGGTTCTAATCTGGTGCTGTAATGGAGAGCGGTCCACCAGGTGCCGTGAATCAATGGAGCAAGTGGGTCAGATGCAAATGGTGGGTGTGGGTCGGAATTATAATTATTTTTTTTTGTCAGTATTGCAGGGTTTCATACTCTGAGGTTCGTTAAACAGTCTTTGTGTCGCGTGTACGTTGAGTACAAATACAACTAATCACTAAAAATAAGGACACTGGGTTTTATGATGTCATTAATCAGAACCCTCGCGTCCTCACGCTGACCCGCACTGAAGTGCCATCTCCCAAATCCACAGGCAATCGATGAACCCGACGCAGCGGGACATCAGCTGTGCAGACAGACATGTTTGGGGGGAAAAGTGTGATTTGTGCTCAGATTAAGACACGAGCTGCGCCAGACTGTCTGCGATTTTCCCAGCAGGGTTCCGGAGTGTGGAGATTTAACCCATCCAATTTCAATCATCCACCTCTGAGCTGAAATGTCTCACTCATCTGCAGGTAGTGGATGGTTTAAGGTCAAGCCAGGTGTCCTGTCTGAGAGACCTGATTGACCTTTAATGAGCACATCTCACAAATGCTGATGCTGCCACCATCATGGACATCATGGTATCTGAGCATCAGTAACGTAAGAGCATCAGTCTGAATAAGCGACTTTCCTCACAAGAAAACAAGATGTCTTTTGACCCACATTCATGCAGGAAGTGTGTGACGCCTCCAAGCAGCATATGGTCAAATATAGGGCAGGACGCAGCCTCCGCGTTAAAGTCTGGACCGTAAGCCATTTCACAGTGACCCAGAGGAAAAAACAAGTATGAGGTAACAGGCTGCTCAAAGCCCCGAACATCATGACGATGCTGTTCCAGCATCTTCACCATCAAAAGTTTTTCTCCTCTCCTGCTCCTGTTTTTCTATCAGGCAGAGCCAGCAACCCTGCGCTGGGCCCGTATATAGGAGGAGATTAATTTGGTAATGTACCCATAAGTATATTAATAAAACAGATTTATTCTCTTGTATTTATCTGTCTAGTTTCCACCTGTCCACATGTGACAGATGCCCATGTGCGGCAGACCTGTGCGAGGGGATTTCCACTGATCTGATGGTGATTTAGAGAGGATAGAGAAACAGACAGCTTTCTGCTCTGCTCATGTCCTTGACCCACTGCAGCAGAGTGGAATCTCTCATTGTTACTGTATGTGTTAATGCCAACCTGCAATTTTAGGTTTAATCTATTAAATTAAATTATTGAACATAAATAGCAACAGTGCCTCGTTTCAATTAAAAATACATCACTCTGATGAGAAAAGCATCACATGATGCATGAAATCAAAATGTAGGGATTATTATGAAATAGAGAAGATGCGTCACTCATGTCTGACTTTTTTACTTGATAGTCTCTCTCTCTCTATAAAAAAAAAAAAAAAAAAAAAAATATATATATATATATATATATATATATATATATATATATATATATATATATATATATATATATATATATACGGTGGCTTAGTGGTTTAGCACGTTCGCCTCTCAGCGCTAGAGAATAAATCCCCATCTGGGTGGAGTGTCCATGTTCTCCCCGTGTCTGCGTGGGTTTCCTCCGGGTTCTCCGGTTTCCTCCCACAGTCCAAAAAACATGGATCAAGTCAATTGAATTCTCAAAATTGCCCCACATATAGAGTGTGTCTGTGTGAGTGAGTGTGTGCCCAGCGATGGATTGGCGCCCTGTCCTGGGTGTATCTGCCCAGCGCCCGAGACGTTCTCCCCTGGATGGGCATGGGGACCACCACCGCGACCCTAGTAGAGGATAAAGCGGGACATAATGAATGTATATGTATATATAAAATAAATAAATAAATAGAAAAAAAAACAGCATGACTGTGTTTGGATATTTAAAAATATATATTTTTTAATAATATTATATTCTGGAAACATTAACTGTGAAAATGTGAAATGATGTGTTTATATGTTTAGACTAAAGATTTTTGTATTGTCTCTGTTATTAATTAAAGTAGACATTCGCTCTACATTCACTGAATATATTAAATTGTTGTAAGTTTTTTTTTTTTTTTGGTATTTCGAAGACATTTCGTGTTGCTGTGCAGCAGATGTCGCTGTTGGACGAGTAATAGGTCTCGTGTGACGTCAGCAACAGGTAAGCCTCAGGTGAGCGTGCGCGGTGATTGAAACCTCACTGCAGTCACCTGAAGCTACGAGCAAAACAAACACCGTCTCACACGAAGGCGGACACCGAGCGCACGAAGCACGAAGCACCGGGATGAAGCTCAGTTACGGGCTGCCACTCACCCAAAGACAATCAGTCAAGAATCCAGTTGGACAAAAGTTGGACAAAAAGACAGGTTTCACACCGGAAATAAAAAGGGGGCGGGACCTGCTCATTACACATGACATGAAACTAAACCAGCTCATCCACATGAGACTCTGTGAGCCATGAGTGGATTTATTCAGCATTAGATATGTGCCCTTTGGTCTGTTCTCCATGTTGTGGACATGTAGTTTCTTCTGAAGGTGGATTCGTGTGAATGAATGAATGAATCTGGAGCATCAAGCTGGAATGATGTGGCAGAGGATCTGTTGTACACTGACTGTATTTACAGTATTTACAGTACTGATCTACGAAAGTCACACAGCAACAGGTAACAACAAATCTCACCTAACTCTGATCCGGAGGTGCGGAATTAATGCTTCAAAAATTGTTATTCATTTAAACAAGTACTGTCTCTTAATATTTATTATGAGATTATGTTTGTTTTCATTCTGTTATTATGTGTGTACTATTTCACATGTTATTATTTTAATCCTGGACTTATATTTTACTTTAAACATATCATTAATAACAACAACAATAATAAATAATAATAATAATAATAATAATAATAATAATGAGGTATATTCCTAAATGTGTGGTTGATATTTTGTTAATTGATCAGTGGACAGTGTCCTAGTATTTGGCCCCCATCTTGGATAAAGTCCTAATATTTTAACCATATGTGAGACAGTGTCCTGATATTTTGACCACACGTGAGATAGTGTCCTAATCTTTTGACCACATGCAAGATAGTGTCCTAGTATTTGGCCCACATCTAAAATGGTGTCCTAATATTTTGACCACATGTGAGATAGTGTCCAGGTATTTGGTCCACATCTAAGACAGTGTCCTCATAATCAGAATCAGAATCAGGTTTATTGGTCACATGTGTAGTTATTCATGGTACAGCCAGCAGTGAAATTCTTTTTTTGACCCCTCCACAGAAAATTAAATTTGTTTAAAAGGATAATTCTTATAGGATATATAAGGATAAAGTAAATAGGATAAAGTAAAGATAAAAATAAAAAATAAAATAAAATGTAACTGTATTTACAAATTAATTTGACCACATGCAAAAAAAAAACGTATCCAGAATTTACTAATCATATTAATATTACTATTATTATTATTATCGTTATCATCTATTTATCACAATCTAGAGGTGATTTTTGGGAAATTTAGATTTTGTCATTGAAAATTCCCCATATTCATTTGGCCATATATGGACATAACAGGAAGTCGAGCCTGCTCCATGACATGACGTCACTCACGGTTATTAAACTTTGCACTGGCATTAATTAATGGCCCTGAGGTCACGTGTCAGAGACGAAGCCCACGGAAAGAAACGAGGGAAATCCCGACGTGGATCTGAGTCACGTGTTCTTTACATTATTACTCAATCGACTTTAAGTTGTAGAACTCGTTAAGGTTCTGATCGGGACGCGTGGACGTTGAACTCTGATGTTCCTCTGTTTAAAGAGGCAATAAAAACGCAGACAGCAACAAGTATGTGGACAGCCGATGTTTCTCAGGGTTGGGACTCGTACAGATCACCTGCAGTATTAATGCTTCAGCAAACAGACACTTTAACGCGCGGTGTCACGAAGACGAGCCACGAGATCGACGGTTTATTTACACGAGAATTACATTTATTAAAATGTATTTATTTATTTGGAATTAAAAAAAAAAAAAAAAAGACACAGATGCTGCTCAGTGAACGGGAAGGTTAATTAACCTGCATCGGCTCGCATCTGAATATTTATTTATAAAGGGAATAAAAAAAAAAAAAACTTAATGAACAGCCGATTAGAATATCAAGAATAAAAAAACAAAGCGGCAGAACGTCGAAACAACGCCGGACTCAAAACACACAGGGGCAATACAGGGAGGTCACGTGATCTCTCTCTCCCTCTCTCACACACACAGGGGCAATACATGGGGGTCACGTGTTTTCTCTCTCTCTCTCTCTCTCCCACACACACACGGTCATTCTTTGCGTTTCCAAAGCCTTCAAACAATTCACTTTGCTCATTAAAAGTTTAGGAAATACAGTTGGTGCCGCCCCAGGAAAGAGCGCCCCCTCCTGGCAACCGGCACCGACAGGACAGCAGAGAAAAGAGAAGCGGCAATCACATCTGCACCGATCACACATTTAAAATGGTGTGACGAGGAGCCCGCCGCCGCAAGACGTTTAAATAACCGCGCCACAGGTGCTCCTCATCAGCCCTGATTAACGCAGTGCTCTCTGGGTAATGTAGTTTCCTCCCTGAGAGCGCAGTATCTGTGTCACGTGCCGTCACGTCACGCATACAGCCGCTAACCCCGAATCAGACCTTTACACAGAACTATGATTTCAAAACTCTGAATATGAGATGTCCAACAAGGTTCCGTATCCATGACAACAGTCCCCATCACATCAGTGTCCTTATGGTGTGAGGAGTCATCCACCACCCAAATAATACTCACTGTGTGGTGGTCATGTCAGGGTCCTGATGTGAGAGAACAGATTACGGGAGATTAGCAAACTATGGGGAGAAACGAATGGACTACAGATTGTACCTGTAGAACTACAAAGTCCATCTATATGAAAGGTGAAGCTGCGACAAAGGGTAACAGGATTGTACTTAATAAAGCGGCCTGTGAGTGTAGGTGCAGTTTTGTATTTCAGGAAGGGGGGGCTGGGTGGGGGGGGGGGGAATGTGTCAGGCACTGGGCAGATAAACCCAGGACAAGATGCCAATCTATTGCTGGGCACACACTCACACACTAAATGGGGCAATTTAGTGTATTAAATTTACCTTAAATCCATGTTTTTGGACTTATGGATGGAAACTCGGAGAACACCCACGCTGACACGGGGAGAACATGACTTCACCCAGATCTGAATTCGACCCTGGATCCCCGACACGGAGCGGCTGATGTACCACGGCCCCCATTTATTAAGGCTATAAGATTCTGTTCACTTGTAGCACTGCAGCATTGGGCATGATCTACCACCTAAATCCTAATGATCCATGATCTACCACCTAAATATTATCTGCCTGGTTAAAGCGGAGGTCGTGATCATGATGAGGTAACACGATATCCTTTTAAACAGTAAGTGTGGAGCTGTAAATACCCACCGAGAGAATGAGAGAGTGAACAGTGAGCCGTGGTTTTGTTGCTGTGCTGATCTGTGTACAGTTGATTTGTCAGCAGTGGTTTTAGATCTGCACTCGGTGGAGGGTGCAGCTCGGTAGTTGTATCAGGAACCTGTTTTTTTTTTTATAATGACCTGCAATTGCAGTGTGGTTCTAAGGTGTGACATCAGCATCAGATCGTGGTTTCACCAACAGAATAAAATCTGAGCTAATGTAAACAGGTTGAACATATCAGCTGAGTAAATTCCCTATTATTTATTTTTTAATGCCGTGATAAAGGCCTTTATATAAACCCGACTCAGCCCAGCTGGGAATTCGGTGATGCAACGGAGCTACAATACACACTACTGTTTTATGCAGTATGGAATTCATTGTTATGTTGCACTGCCTATATTTACGCTCCCAGAAATATACCCTGTGTATCTTAGAAGGATGGACACGCCTCCTGTTTCTAAGTTTTCATTGCACAAGCGGCAGCGTTGGAAAAGATTAATGTTGCAACAGATAAAGACGAGCAGACAATTAAACGCTTAAATTGATACTGAAGGCGGGGCTGCCTGAGCATCGTAAAGAGACTGTATCGGAACATTTCAGAATCCGGAACCCTCTACTAGGCTCATGGGGGGGGGGGGGAGGTCCCCGTGTCCATCCAGGGGAGAAGGTTTCAGACGGTAGGCAGATACGCACAGGACAGGGGGCCAATCCATCATTGGGAATACATTCACTCACACGAATACCATATAGGGGCAATTAAGAGTGGCCAATTCACCTTGAATTCATGTTTTTAGACTGTAGGAGGAAACCCACAATCTGTAGTCCATGGAGATTGGTGCTGAGACCTCTACACCACCTTGGCACCCTGATTTTCTAACATCACTTGATTGTATTTTGATTTGAAGATAAACATTAAGACCAAACGTTGAGATCCTAAAAATACAGAAATCATTTTTCAATTCAATTCAATTCAATTTTATTTATAAAGCACATTTAAAACCGCAGCGGACCAAAGTGCTGTACAGCAAAATAACAAATAATAAATGAGGACAGCAGAATAAAATACACATTAAACATATTAAAATGAATAAATAGAAAAGTAATGGAAGAAATAGAAGATCAACAGGTTAACCAAATTCATAGGCCAAAGAAAAGGGGTAGGTTTTAAGATGGGTTTTAAATTCCTCTATGCCTGTTAACGACCTAATATCCAGGGGTAATGAATTCCACAGTCTGGGAGCAGCAACAGAAAAGGCACGGTCCCCCTTTTGTTTCAAACGAGACTGTGGGACAGTTAACAACAATTTATTTACAGACCGAAGTGACCTTTGTGCCTTGTAAGGGCATAACATGTCATTAATGTACAGTGGTGCCATACCATGAAGAGCCTTAAAAACAAATCATGACTTTAGAAAAATAACCTCATGAGGAAAAAAAAAAAAATAATAATAATCTGGACTTCTGTCCTGAGCCGCACCCCTCCTGAACTCGTAGCGTCTCTCAGGTTTCCGATAATGCTCTGCATTTCCTCGAAATGTCACTTGGATAAATCTATTTGAAATGTAATGTAGCATGTGACTCAAAAGGAAAGTTATTTCACAGCCTTTTATCGAGAAACCAAACCCTCGGCTCACTGACTAAACGCCTCGTGAGAGAGTCGCAACCAACCTGCTCGACCTGATGACGGGAAAGGCCTCGGAAAGCACGACTATTAACATCCTTCTAATTTAAGCTGCTCATTCGGGACATTCTTCCACACAGATACACCTGGCTTTTAAAATTGGCTTTTAAAAAGCTTGTGATTGGGCAACATCAACAGCAAATAGATTTACATGACGGATGGATGTGATTCATCTCCAACACGTTGGGGAAGGTCTTAAAGAATCCTGACTTAAACCCCTGTATCGCTCACTTTCGGAAAACTGGTGGATGCCAAATTTAAATATAGAAATAATAATTGATTAAATACATTTTTAAAATATATTTATATTAAGAATAATGGAAAAGAATCTCCCTAAATTCAAATTATTTCTACTCCAGACATTTAAACCCTCTCTGTTTGCTGAATTAAGGGATGAAGTAAAATTACAGTTTCACAGAAACTAATAACAGGTCACATATTTTTCTTACTTTAGAGTTTGTATGATAGATCATCCCATTTATGGATAGAATCCAAACCAGTCTCAAATTAATAAGGAAAACAAAAGACATATGAAGCACCAGCTGCTGCTTTGGATTTCTCTTTGGTTTGAATGTAAACTTTTGGCGCACCATACTCTCCAAAACCAACATGAATTTAATGTTTCTAAAGTCCATTGTTGTATCACAATGAGGTACAATTTTAATAAATGTATTAAAGCTGTACGATAAATCAATTCAGGTTGAATAGAAATGCGAACCACATCAAAGGACGACATTCTGCTTTATGCACCAGAACTCCGACAAAGCGGACGCAGTTCAGTTTCACGAAAACAATGCCACCTGATACTGTATGAACAGAACCGCATCGAGACATTTACAGAACTTGAACTTAACCAACAGAAGTGGTTTAAACTTCACGATCCCTAGAAAACAAAAACAAGAACCCTAAAAATATCTTTAACAAGTCTAACGAGGCGGCACGGTGGCTTAGTGGTTAGCACGTTCTCCTCTCAGCGCTAGGGATTCCCGGTTCGAATCCCCATCTGGGTGGAGTTTCCATGTTCTCCCCGTGTCCGCGTGGGTTTCCTCCGGGTTCTCCGGTTTCCTCCCACAGTCCAAAAACATGGATCAAGTCAATTGAATTTTCAAAATTGCCCCATATAGAGTGTGTCTGTGTGAGTGAGTGTGTACCCAGCGATGGATTGGCGCCCTGTCCTGGGTGTATCTGCCCAGCGCCCGAGACGTTCTCCCCTGGATGGGCATGGGGAACCCCACCGCGACCCTAATAGAAGATAAAGCGGGAGATAATGAATGAATGAAAGTCTAACGAGGTTCAGGCATTGAGCGTTTCAGGCATTGAGCAGATACACTCAGGACAGGGCATCAATCTATCACTGGATACACACACTATATGAGGCAATTTAGAGCATTCAATTCACCTTGAATCCATGTTTTTTGGACTGTGGGAGAAAACTGGAAAGCCCTGAGGAAACCCACACGGAAACAGGGAGAACATGGGAACTCCACACATTCGAACCGGGAATCCCCAGCACTGAGAGGTGGACATAGTAATCACTAATCGACCGTGCCGCCCTGAATCAGTTTTATAACAATACAAAATATTGTTAATACAACTTGTAATCGGGTGGCTTAGTGTTTAGCATGTTCTCCTCTCAGCACTAGGGATTCCTGGTTCAAATCCCCATCTGGGTGGAGTTTCCATGTTCTCCCCGTGTCCACGTGGGTTTCCTCCGGGTTTTCCGGTTTCCTCCCACAGTCCAAAAAAAATGAATCAAGATCAATTGAGTTCTCCAAATTGCCCCATATAGAGTGTGTATGTGTCTGTGTGAGTGAGTTTGTGCCCAGCGATAGATTGGCGCTCTGTCCTGGGTGTATCTGCCCAGCGCCCGAAACGTTCTCCCCTGGATGGGCATGGGGAACCCCCCCCCCGCGACCCTAATAGAGGATAAAGCAGAAGATAATGGACGGATGGACAACTTGTAATCACTTTTAAAACATAAAAATCATTTAAATCCATGATCTCTGTGACTCTGCAGCTGCTGAGGACTGAAGACGTTATTTTTTTCAGTTTACAGTAAACGAGGTTCTGTCATGTCCACCTTTCGCAGGTCCATTATCAGTGTGATCAGAGGTGTAACGGACGCCTCGCTCCCTCTCTGTACGCTGGGATGTTTTGTTAACCTTGACAGACTCTGCTGCTGTGAGATAAACTGGGTGTTGATGGAAGGACAGCGTGACGGCGCTTTGTATGCAGTCAGTCGTCAGTGATCCACTGAAGGACAGAGCATGACTGAGATTCTTTTATTCTCGGTTCTGTGAGGCAGGAGAACCTGTCATTCATGCTTATACATAAACACGCCCATCTAAAAAAAAAAACCCCGGGATTAAGCAAGAAATCCGGTGTGCCCTTCTACAGAACAAAGTTTAATTAATGGGGATTAAAAAAATGGGTATTTCCAGTCCTGATTGGCTGAGCTGTTGGTTATCAGTGATAATCACACTCACACACACACACACACACACACACACACCTGTGAGCGCTTCCCACTCGTGTCAATGCGTAATAAACATTATTTTAAATCATAAAGTACAGATTAATATAAACAGCGAGCCGATTCCCCATCAGCACTAAACCTGTTACTGCTGTTGTTTATATATTGTACTCTGTAATTAGGCCACTAGATGGCAGTTTTTGGTGGTTAGAGAAACCGGAAACCTGTTACTCAGCTGATTCAAATATCAGAGTGCATCCTTTTTACATAATAAGCATATAATCATTTTTAAGACTGAATATTGTACTTTACTGTCGTTTTGGTTTGTTTGCGTTTCCAGTTCCAGCTCCCAGTAATGTGACCATAACATGCGACAGTTACGGCGTGATGGCGACCTGGAATTCCGACGGTCTGGGTCCACAAGCCCAGTTTTTGCTGGAGCTGAAAGATGACATTAAAAGGCATGTTCTCCTTCCAACAGTCATATTTTTCAATCTCAATACGTAATAGAACTGTACATATAACCATGAGGGCATTTAAACGGCCCACACGGCCCAAAACACATCTGGTCTGATCTGAAGTACATGTCAGATGTTCTGGGCTGATGATCTGGGTTCTTCTCTGGTGTGTTCTGATCTGCACTCACATCTTGCAGTGGTCCAGTTAAGTGTCATCCCTCAGTGGGGCAAGTGGGCCAGATGAAAATGGGGATGTGGGCCGGAACAGTTTTGTGATGAGTGAGATGAACACTAAACTATGAACACATTTAATATAAAGTCCTGGTTCAGAGAATGTCTGACGTGGTCTTTATCTTCATTCTATATTCTAAGTGTATGATGTTTTTGTATCTTACAGCGATAAAATGTCTGTAAATACGAGACGTCATCAATACAACATATCGGATTACCTGAAGGACACGGGCTTCAACCGCTACACCCTGAAGGTGAAGGCCAGGGACGGCGCAAATGAGTCGGAATTTGCGGAATCGGCGGTGTTTTCCTTCAATAAATACAAACCAGCTGCGCAAATCTGTAAGTGTCCTTATTCCACTTAATATTCAAGGATTCAAGGAGACTTTGTCATTTACATAACATGTGGTACATGAAATACAAACGAAATATGGGTTTGAATATTGGTGTAGCATCGGTTTGAAACACAGCCGCCTCACTTACAAACACGTGTTCGCCGTGTTGTTGCCATGAGCGACGCATCCTCATCCACTGTGAGAGTCTGAGATACCAAACGCTCGTTAGGGCAGAGACTCCTGTTGGGACGTTTCCATGTTTCCCATCAGAGTGGATCACAAAAACGGGTGGGATCCTAAAAAAATCCATCCTGAGTGACAGAGAGAGGTCCACACAGAGAGAGAACATAACTGAGTTCCACTTACCATATAGATGGACTTTGTAGTTCTATTCGCAGCCTGTAGTCCATCATAATTCTGACCTGGCATGATTTGGGTGGTGGAGCATAATCAGCTGGAGGGTTTTAAGCATGGTGCTCTTCAGTCATTACTCCACCTGTAGATGTAAAAACAAACATGAGAGATGCTCGAATGCGATGGCGCCGTAACTAAACCCCGTGTCCTCTCCTCTTCACAGGTGCACTCGAGTTCCCCAGAGTGGATCTGATTCCTTATAATGGCACGCTGATTATAAAGTTTACAAACCCCTTACATCTGTACAGACACACGCCCGCTCTGAGGAACCTCTCCGAGAAAGAACTTCTCCAATTCAATGTGCAGGACCAACAGGTGAGAACCAAGAAACGGTTCCTCTGTGTGGGAACTACACATGATGTTCAGGTCACAAACGCCAATGTTCAGCCCACAAAGAGGAGGGAGAACATACCAATTTCAACAGAACAAAGCCTGGGAATTAAACTCAGGACCTTCCCGCTGTAGCGATGGCGAGCCACTGAGCCACCATCGTGCTCTGATTGGATGTTTTCCTGATTGTAATTGTGGTGGTTTATTATTGATCCTGTGAAACTCATTGCTCTGCAGGGGAAAGTGTTGAAAACGTTCAACTGCATGAACGAGAGTGCAACGTGTGAGGATGCTGTGAGCTTTGCAGACGAGCAAAAGGAACACTGTGTCAAACTCGTCGGACAGATCAGACAGACGCCGATCAATGAAACGCCTTTTCTCTGTTACAAAGGCACCCTGTACCCCGGTGAGGATCACTCAGATGATGCAATCACACTCTGCAAATATCATAAACACACTCAACTCCACACTGCATCACTCTGACACTCACTCTCACAAACCCCCCACTGGAGCACCTGAGATCAGATATTATTTGGGTGGGGGATCAGGCTCAGCACTGCTCTGACAGTGATGTGGTGGTGTGAGTGTGTTGCGCTGGTATTACAACACACCTGAGCCGGTGAAACCAATGGGGAGTTCTGTTAAAATGTATGATGAATGAATGAATGTCATGAACTCATACTGTCTGATCACACAGGTCCTCACTTCACCGTGTATCTGGTCCCGGTGCTGATCGCCGTGCCGGTCGTCTGCCTCCTCAGTTTAATGATGGTTCTGCTGGGAAAGAAAATTCTTCACTTGATCAGAAAGAAAAATCTGTCCATGTTCCCAGATTTTCTGGTAAGTTGTGGATTCAAGGGGATATTAATGATATATAATTATTGTTCAGGCGGCACGGTGGCTTTGTGGTCCAGTGATAGATTGCCCCCCTGTCCTGGGTGTACCTACCCAGCGCCCGAAACGTTCTCCCCTGGATGGGCATGGGCAAGATAATGAATAAATAATTGTTCCGTTGGCATTGTGCTGTCATGGTGGAGAACGGAGTAAAAGGGGCAGTTTACAGGACAGCCTCTCAGCGTTAGGGGTTCCAGGTTCGAATCCCAATCTGAGTGGAGTTTCCACGTTCTCCCCGTGTTCATGTGGGCTTCCTCCGGGTTCTCTGGTTTCCTCCCACAGTCCAAAAACATTGATTCAAGTTCACTTGAATGCTCTTAAGTTGCCCCATATAGAGTGTGTGTGCGAGTGAGTGTGTGCCCAGCGATAGGTTGGCACCCTGTCCTGGGTGCATGTACCCGGGTGGAGAACATGGTGCAGTGGTGGAGAACGGAGTCAAAGGGGCAGTTTACAGGACAGTGATGATTCGGACCAAAACACAGAAGGGGAAGCTGGGAGGTTCCGAGATGAAGGGGGGGGGGGGGGGTGATGAGGATGAAGGTTAGGAGTGTATTAGAGAAACGGGAATGTGCTGAAGCTGCAAATTTAATTAAAAAAAAGCAGAAGTGAATTTGCATGTTTACCTGTAAGATCCAGTTCCTCACCCCCCCCACACCCCCACACACCCCCCCGCGCTGCATGTGATACGGCCACAGGAGCGCGGTCACGCCGCATTCCACCCGCCGCATTGTCGAGCCTCTCTCAACGACGCGTTTTCTATTTCGGCAGCAGAACAAGTTGAGACACGGCCCGATCCGGCCGCTGACGCCGCCGAGAGAAGCCGTGGTGGAGAACCCCCGCGTGGAGCGGATCGGCAGCCTATCCCTGAACTCCGATTCACCGGAGGGCACCACCCTCCTGCAGAACGCGCCCGACCAACAGGACGTGGGCGGCCCGGAGAGCTCGGGCTCGGGGTTGGATCCGTACGGGAACGCCGCCGACTTCTCCGGCGGCCTGGATTCCGCCGGTTACGACCGGCCGCACGCCCTCGTGGAGATGGGTCCGGGGGACATGGTGGAGGGGTACGGCTGTCGGAGGGGTTTATTTGGGTGACCCAGGACCTGATTTGTAGGGGACCACACACACACCCACACTCACTCGTTCAGCAGGTTGAGGGAATGTAGTTGTGACGCCACGGCACCGGTGTAGTCCTGGTGACCGTTCTCGTGGGGGGGGGGGGGGGTTTGGTGCTAGAAGGAAAAAACATGTGAGTAACTGGGGATCTGCTGAAAACCCAGCATGCTGCTTAATGACCTACCGAGCCGGGGTCAGCCAGATGCTCCAGACCGAGGGCATCGCCGGGATTCAGGTGGCAGAACCGGGCGGCGCACCCATTCAGAATATACAAATGAAGTATTTGTATTTGAACTAAGCTTCTCCATGTGGCCATCTGTGTTAATATAATGAAGGGTAATCTGAAACCTCAGCATTTAGACTTTTAGACATTTTTGGGGGGGGGGGGGTGTTTATCTGCAACAGGACAAGGGGCCACACGAGAAACCGGGACCCAACTGAACTCCAACCGGGATATGAGCACAAGGAAGGAACACAACACAAGTGCACTGCTTTTAGGCCGAGCACCGAGTTCACACGGTGCTGATCAACACGGACTGCACATCATCATCGGCCCAAAAGTATACGGACATCCCTCACGTGGTTTTAGCATCCACTTCAATTTGACTGCGGGGCAATGTACTGAAAACACTGCGGGGCCAAAAAGCAGGTCACGCGCTCGGAAATTTGGTTAGGCCGCCTTTTGACTGATTACATCACACGTTCCACTGTGACATCATCTCCACCAGCTTCTGCAGTCACGACATTCGTTTCTGTCCAGAGTTGGATCCACCAACGGAATCCATGTCTGGACCTTGTGGTGGTCCAAGGTCCCTGTGATCCATGTATGAGAACGCCGTCTCATGCTCCCCGAACCACTGGCTCACAATTCGAGCCTGATTAATCCTGGCATCTTCTTCTTCATCTTGGGATACGTCTGCGTCGTCAGAGAAGAACCGATCCATTGATGGATGACGGAAGAACCCTGTGGTTCCGTATATTGAGGTCAGCTGACCTCGTAACGTCGCTGTTTTGGCCCCGCAGCGGTTCCTGGTTCCTGGTCTGTAACCTGGTTCATCGAAGGTCAACTCCCCATGGTTTCTAAACAGAACGTTGTATGGGTGTCGTGGGTTCCACAGGCCACACTGTGTGCTCGTGTGTAAAGGCTTGAAGGACTTTAAACTATGTACTGAGCCATTAAATGTTCCTCAAGCCGGGTTCCACCCACGATCCGAGGACAGTGTATGGTTACAGATACCTGCGGTATTCGAAGCGAGTGAACTTTTACAGCCACGATAAAGATAACCCAGCGTCCGGACCTTTACCTCCAGCAGATTAGTTCAGATTTTATGTTAACTGTTCATGGAGCAAACGATGAAGATGACGTGTATTTTATTTCTACAGCAAATGATTTTGTTCATGTTGAAATAAATGTTTTATTTTCTTTTTCATTTCTCTGATTGTGTATTTTTAAATAAAAAGAGTCCAGAGTGAACGAAGGGACTGAGAAAACAGCCTCATCAAATACAGCGCCAGTCAAAAGTTTGGATACGCCCCCTTTTAGCTGCACTTGTTCATAAAGATGGACTTTGTAGTTCTACAGTTACATTCTGTAGTCCATCTGTTTGTGTTCTACAGTACACACTGTGTTCTCTGTTCTAATGGACACCACAGAGCAGGGATTATTTAGTTGGTGCATTATTCCTATCCCAGCAGTGTCACTGAGGTGAGCTGCACTAAACCCCAACCCTCACCACATCAGTGTCACTGCAGAACTGACAATCAACAATCCACCACCCACATGATACCTGTTCTGTGATGCTCCTGACCAACAGAGAACAGAGAACCAACAGGGGACTATCAAAAACAACATGGTCCTTTGCTCCTGTAGCCCATCAGCCTCAAGGTTTGATGTGCTGTTCACTCGCATATCGTTTAAGTGATGTACAGATGACACACGAATCAGCCTGCCTGGTGCCAACAATCATGCCACAGTCAAACTCACTCAGCTCATAGTTTCCCTATTTATTTGTTCTTAGAAAAAGCAGAGAACCAATCACAACGCGGACCCGCCCCCGCGATCTGCTCCCAGCGCCTTCAAGGGGCGTCCAGAGCATTTAAAGGTGCCGTTCATTCGAAGGCCGCTGCTTTGCTTCTGAATTAGAAACAATAAAGAGGGACTTATCTCGGTGCGCGGCCACAGAGGCCGCACGTTTAAACTGGTCCATTACAGCTGGACGAAGGTCCGATCAGAACCGTCGGAATCCGGTGGATTTCGGTCTGGAACCAGCTGGAGTTCCGGGGTTTTGTTTAACATTAATTTAAAATCCTAAATTCGAATCAGGCTTCAGATCGCTGGTCCGTGCGCGGCGGAGATTACGACAGCTTCAGGCCCTTGACGTTGGCTCGGAGGTGAACCATCTGCTTCTCCTGCCTCTGCTTCTCCTCTTTGAACGCCGTCTTGTTGGCCTTCTTCTCCACCCGTCTCTCCTGCGGGGGGGACAGAGAACACGGTGTGTTAAGACGGAGAACCCGAAACCACCACCAACATGCTGGACTTAAGACAGAGAATCTCCCCATTTCAGGGAAACACGGATGTTGTGTTGACCATGGGAGTTCTGAGGAATGTTCCTGACCATGGACGTCATGAGGTCATAAGGGTCTGCACCAAGTTCAGGACAAAGCATCAAAATAAATGGGGTTTTATTAAAAACCACCGGCGTCACATTCTGTGCTTAATAAACATGTTTCTGTAGTAATGACTGGAGGATTGGGGATGGTAGAGTATGGCCTATCCCGGTACATGTCCTCGCTCACAGCCCGTCTTTGTTCTGAAGTGCGTGTGTGAGCAGTTGGTTTGTAAACATCATGACGCCGTTGAGCGGAATCAGAATTACAAGAAAAAAAAAGTAAATTTGGAGGTAAAAACTTTTCGAAGCAGCAATTCTGTTTTCACAACAGAACCTGCCGTCCATCAGCGTTAACGCGTGAAGCCTTTTGTTTAGAAAATAACCCCCCCCCCCGCCCCTCTTCCCTTCAAAAATACTTTTTTTTTTAATCCCATCATTTGCATATCAGATTCCCCCTGATCCACAGAACTCTTTCCGGCTGCAGCGTTCCTCTGACGGGCACAAGGTTCCGCGGTCGGCTTCAGGGTCGTTTCGGGACGCATGTTCTTTCCGCTGTGCGATACCATCATGCGTGAAGTTTTCTCGACAGAAAGCAGGTGACATCATCGCTTCACTGGTAAAATCAAACAGTTATAAAACGTCTGGACGAGATCGCTATCGACGGAACAGCCGCCGAGTTTCTGAACAAACATCCAGAGACGGAGGACGTGACCGTCAGACGCCCAAAAAGAGGCGCAGTGCACACAGATGATCCGAAATACTGTGGAAAGGTTTCTGAAACGACGCTGTGGACACTTTCACAGCCCACGAGGTCTCGGGTCATTCTGTAATCCTCATTATGCCTAAATATATATATATATATATATGGCAACTTAGTGTTTAGCATGTTCTCCTCTCAGCACTAGAGATTTCCGGTTCGAATCCCAATCTTGGTGGAGTTTGCATGTTCTCCCCGTGTCCGCGTGGGTTTCCTCCCACAGTCCAAAAACATGGATCAAGGTTAATAGAATTCTCCAAATTGCCCCATATAGAGTGTGTTTGTGTGAGTGAGTGTCTGCCCAGTGATGGATTGGCAACCTGTCCTGGGTGTATCTGCCCAGCGCCTGAAACGTTCTCCCCTGGATGGGCATGGGGAACCCCCCCACAACCCTAATAGAGGATAAAGCGGAAGATAATGGAGAGATATATATATATATATATACTGAAGGGAAAAAATAATGAGCATTATTACACATTTAATATTTACGATTAGTATTTGTAGATCAAAGCATTATTCATTTATTTCAGGCATTAATATTGCTTAAGTTCTGAAGTTTAACACGCTAGTATTGTTCTCTAATCAGACCCATGTGAGAATGGATCTCTGCATCAAGGTCAGGATGTGCAGAAGGGAGTCACCGGCAGGGAGGAGTGTTATACGGGTCGGTTGACTACAAACGTTCTGATAACAAGAAGCATCGTTATGTTACACTAAGCAGAATAACGTCTGCTCGGGCGGGGTGGCCCACAGGTGATCGATCTGAGATGGAAGAGCAGCAAAGGTGGGGGCCTGTGCAGGCAGAGTATATGAACATGGAGTCAGGAAAGCGAGGTCGGAGAACAGGCAGATCACGCACGGGTTGTTGACTGCGCTCTTCTCCCCAGATTTCTGTTGTATTAATAAATGTTATTTCTTCACTCAGAACTGTTGGTGTGATCTCCTCCTTTTCAAACGAATGCGCGGGAAGATTTACCCACAATACACACACACACACACACACACATCGGATCCTCTGCCCTGGTTATGATGAACATCCTCTGAACATTATGATGTCCTGATAATAATAATAATAATAATAATAATAATAATACTGCACCATGAAAGTTAATGCTACGTATAAGTTAATAAGGGTCGTATAACTCTGGGGTTTGTTTTCTTTCTTTAAGGACGAGTACAGAGTATAAAATATTGATGGAACTGCATGACAAAAAAGCAAAAAGCAGCAACACACACTATTTAATCACCTCGTACAGAAGAAATCCGTTTTGAACTGAACTACGTTTCCGGTGTAAGCACAGATTTCTGACTGGTTTCTGTGCTTTCCGCAAAAAAGTTGCAGCACAGGTTTACATTCCACTCCAAACCAGAGATGCGTCACGTTCCACAAACTACACACTGTCACCGTAAACTCACCAGCGCATGTGTAAATCCTGCTGGGGTGGAATGTAAACCTGCAGAGTCACAGCAGTCCTGCGTGCGAAGTACAGTCACACACAAACGCTGCAAACCCGGAACCAAACCGAGTGTTTCAAATGCACTTTAACACAGAACACCGACGTACAGAGAACTAACCAGTGGCAATATAATGAGGAGTATTTAGAATACAAGCTGATTGTGTTAGGATTAAATAGAATTAATACAGTATGTATGTCAGAACGATGCCGTATGCATACATCAACGCCTGGGACAGTATACAGGACGAATTAAGTCTTTAAAGGATTGGCGTAACGTACGTCAGACTGATAATATATAGGATACATACAGGGACGACATACAGAGAACAACGATGGTTGTTCTTTACATCAGACGTGCGTAGTTCGGTCAGGTGTGTCCGATCGAACAGCTGATCTTCAGCCCTCCTGTCATTTTTTGGCTGCTTGTTTACTTCTGCCCCATTTCGTCTAGTATTTTATTTAATTCTGCTGTATGTTCAGGTTGAAAAAGGGAAGTGTGTTTATTACCGGGTCTGGCGTTCGGTTTGCAAACCAGCTTCCTTAATTTTAAATGAATATTCGTCAGAGTTCTTTGATCAGACTACAGATCAGACCCATAGAGCTGGTTTTATAAGTCTGATCTACGTCAGCAAAGCTGTGTGAGCGTCGGTTACTGATAACAGACTGCCCTCTGCTGGACGAGCCGAAAAAAAAAAAAATCAGGGAACAACAGGTCTATAAAACACAGCCAATCAAATCTCGAGCTTTCTCGAGCCAATTGTTTTGCATCAAACCTGCATGCTTTGTTTTTCTTTTGTGAGTGTGTGTGTGTGTGTGTGTGTGTGTGTGTGTGAGGTTGTAGGTTAGAGGTACAGTACCTTCCGCTCCTCTTTAATGGCCTGTTTCCGGTGCTTCCGGTCCTCCGTGCTCTCCTCGCGCGAGCGCAGCTGCGTGGACGCCCGCGGCAGATCGCCGTCGTTTATCCTCTCCATGCGCTCCACCTGCCGGGCCGTCGGGCCCCTCTGAGGCAGAACGTCCAGCGGGATGCCCGTCTTGTTGGACACGCGGATCTGCTTGAGCTATCACACAAGACACCCAATGCATCTCAGCAGGAGGCGAGCGGCGCAGTGGAACATCACCCGGCGCGGGCGGAACATCTTACCTTGGGAGGGTCCTCGATCACTTTCGGATGATTGTAGAGATTCGAATACGTGCCTGAGAAGAGAGTCGGGCCAATGAGCATTTAGATTCCGGATATTCTGATTGGTTGAAAGCAGTGTGAGGCATGATGCTATTACTGATACAAACACCAACGATGATGTCATCAAGGAGCTGTACCTAATAAAGTGGCCGGTAAGTGTATATATATATATATATATATATATATATATATATATATATATCCATTATCTCCCGCTTTATCCTCTATTAGGGTTGTGGGGGGGGGTTCCCCATGCCCATCCAGGGGAGAACGTTTCAGGCGCTGGGCAGATACACCCAGGACAGGGCGCCAATCCATCACTGGGCACACACTCACTCACACAGACACACTCTATATGGGGCAATTTGGAGAATTCTATTAACCTTGATCCACGTTTTCGGACTGTGGGAGGAAACCCACGCGGGCACGGGGAGAACATGCAAACTCCACCCAGATTGGGATTCGAACCGGGAATCCCTAGTGCTGAGAGGAGAACATGCTAAACACTAAGTCGCCGTGTATATATATACAGTGTATCATATAAAGCTTACTGATGATGGTTTCGCAGTCCCATTTCTCCACCGGCGCCTCCTCGATGACCAGCGTTTCCTCCTCTTCAGATTCCTCCGCCTCCTCCTCCCTCACTGAGGGAAGCTCCGGAGGTCCGAACTGATCCAGCGTCTGCAGCCTGCAACACCAGGAGGGGGCGGAGTTAGAACCACGAGAGCACACTGGGCACGTACCTTAAAGCTCGGGGGTGCGGATGCTTCGAGGAGGAACGACGGGACGCGGACACTCACTCCTTCTCCTTCTGTTTGAAGTAATCGTGGATGACCTCCTCCAGACGGGCACTCGCCGGGTTGATGAAGCCCTCCAGCTCTGCGTTGTCCAGAGCGCCGATCTCGTCGTCGTCAAACTGCTCGTAAAACTGCACACACAGGTCGGCATGGTGAGGACACGCCCCCTCATCTATAATCCCACTGACGTTATGACATCACAATGTATGTAAATAAAATCAAGCTCCTGGTCCACCCATCATCCATCCATGATCTTCCGCTTCATCCTCTATTAGGGTCGCGGGGGGGGGGTGGTTCCCCATGCCCATCCAGGGGAGAACGTCTCGGGCGCTGGGTAGATAGACCCAGGACAGGACGCCAATCTATCGCTGGGCACACACTCACTCACAAAGACACACTCTATATGGGGCAATTTAGACCATTTAATTTGATCCATGTTTTTTGGACTGTGGGAGGAAACCGGAGAACCCGGAGGAAGCCCACACGGACACGGGGAGAACATGGAAACTCCATCCAGATGGGGATTCGAACCGGGAATCCCTAGTGCTGAGAGTAGAACATGCTAAACCACTAAGCCACCGTGCTGCCCCAGTCCACCCATCATGTTCTGCTTAAGTTCCCCATGCTCATGCAGGCGAGACCGTTTCAAGGCATTGGGCAAATACAGGACAGGATACACGCAGGACGGGGCGCCAATCCACCGCAGGGCACACCCACTCACACACAGACTATAGTGGGGCAATTTAGAGCCATTTCAAATCCACATATTTAGACTGTGGGAGGAAACCCACACGGATAAGCTGTGAGAACAATTTAGGGAAGGCCACTTTCTCCTCCAGCATGACTGATTAATGTCTCAAAGACAGAGCTCTGACCCAAACCAATTTTAGAATGAACGAAAAGTGGATGTTGTCATAGCCGTAAAGGTAACAGCCATGATGCTGCCCCCCCCGGAGCAACGAGGACAGGTGTGACCCCCGGACCACCGAGCCACCACGCCCCATTACAGCGTCACACCGAAACGCCGAGTTGTTCCGCCATCGTCTACCTTTTCGAAACGGTCGTCAAGGAGACTGAGCTGCTGGTTTCGTCTCATGACCGACGACGTGAGCGAGTGCTCTGTGAACCGACTCCGCGTCTCGCACTCCATAAAGTCCGACCGCTGTCTCCCGTCCTCGTCCTCTTCACCCCCCGACATCCCCTCGGCCGAATCGTAGCTGCGCCCGTCCTCGTCTTCGGTTCCACCCTCGTCCGTGTCCTCCCACTCGTCGTCGTCCTCTCCCCCATCACTGTGACAGTGACATGACAAAATCAGGGGACGAAAGTCGCACCGAAATCCGAGGACGAGTGTGTGTGTGTACGCTGAATCGATTCAGAGTCAATCACTGATCGATTCAGAGTCACTTACCCCACGACACCGGACACGACATCGTTGGCCTTCAGAACAAAGTCGTCCTCCAGCAGGTTCTCCGGATCATCGAAGTCAAAATCCTCGTCCAGCGCAGCCACGATGTCCGGGTCCATATCCAAACGCGGGCCTGAAGGAGTGGAAGGGTTCGAATGGTTCGGACGGATCACAATGAGAATGAAAACACGCTCAGATTCATGTTAAAAACTAACAACAGACAGACTGACTCAAAAACACAAACAACCCAAAGCATCAGATTAATGGCCTATAGATTAGGAATGAGACGAGAACCCCCCCCCCCCCCCCCCCCCCCCCCCGTTTTGGCCATATAGATACGGATCATCTGAATAAATCCTCTCAGGATGAAGATAATATAAATAAATATAAATAAATAAGGGCGGCACGGTGGCTTAGTGTTTAGCATGTTCTCCTCTCAGCGCTAGGGATTTCCGGTTCGAATCCCCATCTGGGTGGAGTTTCCATGTTCTCCCCGTGTCCGCGTGGTTTCCTCCGGGTTCTCCGAATCAGACCACACACTCACCCTCATAATCGGACCTTCCTCTTGCCCTCCAAACTAAAACATTAGATTAGACTAGAGACGGAACGGTGGCTTAGTGGTTGGCATGTTCTCCTCTCAGCACTAGGGATTCCCGATTTGAATCCCAATCTTGGTGGCGTTTACGTGTTCTCCCCGTGTCCGCGTGGGTTTCCTCCGGGTTCTCCGGTTTCCTCCCACAGTCCAAAAACATGGATCAAGTCAATTGAGTTCTCCAAATTGCCCCATATAGAGTGTGTCTGTGTGAGTGAGTGTGTGCCCAGCGATAGATTGGCGCCCTGTCCTGGGTGTATCTGCCCAGCGCCCACGACGTTCTCCCCTGGATGGACATGGGGAACCCCCCCCCCCGCAACCCTAATAGAGGATAAAGCGGGAGATAATGAATGAATGAATGAAATAAATAAATATATATAAATCATTTTAAAAACCCGCTCACCTGAGATCGGAGCAGCTTTGTTTAACAACCCCACCTCCTCCTCAAACTCGGAGGCGAACACGGAGGAGGGGAGCTTGATGGACGCAACCTGAAACACACACGTACAAACGCATGATCGGTCACCGGCAGACCATAACGGCATGAGAGATGCTGCTGTACGTTCTACAGAACAACAGCTGTGTGAAGCCTCTTACAGGGACGATGACATCATTCTCGCCCCGCTCCTCCTCATCCACCTCCTCGTCCTCCTTGATGCTGAAAGCACCTCGGTGAGGTTGAGGAGCAGAGACCAGCTCGGCCGGCTGGGTCGACTCTCTGAGGTGCTGCAGGTAGTCGTAGTCGTCGTCGAAGAACACGCCGTAGCTCCTCTGCTCCTCCTTCCTCTTCTCTGACTCCACCTGTAATGGAACCCAGAGGTTCATGATGCCGCGGGAATCACCCTGTTATTGACGGACCGTGCGTCATTCTGTGGTTCTAAATCTGACATCACCTTTGCGGCGGGCAGGAGAACATGCTGAGGTGCCGTCTCATCTGCTGCTAGCGGATCCTTCTGACTCCTGTGCACCAGGTGGAACGTCACCGCCTTCTTCTTATCGATGAAAGACTTCTTCTTTCTGTTCGGCTGAAGAAGAGGAGACAGAACGTTAAAGTACACACGAAGAACATCAACATGAAATAAACCTTCTAAAAACTCTGTCTGTTCCACTTTCTCACATTCCACTATGTCCCGTCTACATTTACAGACTTCAAGTAGATTAGAGTGGTGTACCGTAAAGTACTGCAGTGTACACTAGAGATGTGTAGTGTATATTAGAATAGTGAACCTACGTTCAGAATTGTGTAGTGTACTGGATTTTAGACTCGTGTAGCATAGTGTAGTGTAGTTTAGAGCACAATAAAAAGCTCATTTAGAAGCAATATAGCGTACTGTACTTTAGAGTACTGTACTTTAGAGTACTGTAGTTTAGTGTATTGTAAAGAGTGTAGTGTACTGTAGTGTGGTGTGTGCAGTTAGGAGTAATGTAATGTAATGTAGTGTAATGTAATGTAGCGTATTGAAGTAAGGTAGTTTACTGTACAGTAATGGGATGTAGAGTAATGCAGTATACTGTAGTTTACTGTTAGGAATAATGTAGATTGAATGTAGTGCAGTTGGGAGTAATTTAGTGCAGTTTGGAGTAATGCAGAGTAATGTAGAGTAGTGTATGGGTAATGTAGTTCAGAGTAATGTAGAGTAGTGTATGGGTAATGTAGTTCAGGGTAATGTAGATTAATGTAGTGCAGTTGGGAGTAATGCAGAGTAATGTATGTTAATGTAGTTCAGAGTAATGTAGAGTAATGTAGATTGATGTAGTGCAGTTAGGAGTAATGTAGAGTATTGTAGAGTAATGTAGTTCTGAGTATTCTAGAGTACTGTATGGTAATGTAGTTCAGAGTTATGTAGTGTGGTGCAGTTAGTAGTAATGTAAAGTATTGTATGGTAATGTAGTTCAGAGTACTGTAGAGTACTGTAGTTCAGAGTAATGTAGAGTACTGTAGAGTAATGTATGGTAATGTAGTTCAGGGTAATGTAGAGTACTGTAGAGTAATGTATGGTAATGTAGAGTAATGTATGGTAATGTAGTTCAGAGTAATGTAGAGTACTGTAGAGTATTGTATGGTAATGTAGTTCAGAGTAATGTATTGTAATGTAGTTCAGAGTAATGTAGAGTAATGTAGAGTACTGTAGTTCAGAGTAATGTAGAGTAATGTATGGTAATGTAGTTCAGAGTAATGTAGAGTAATGTATGATAATGTAGAGTAATGTATGATAATGTAGAGTAATGTATGGTAATGTAGTTCAGAGTAATGTAGAGTAATGTATGATAATGTAGAGTAATGTATGGTAATGTAGAGTAATGTATGGTAATGTAGTGCAGAGTAATGTAGTCCAAATAAACATGACTAGCTTGATTGCTAACTGTCTAAAACCAAAGGTAATTCGGTTACCATGTCGCAGGCTGTTCTCTTTAAACACAGACACCACGAGGTCAAACACACCACGAGGTCAAACACAGACACCACGAGGTCAAACACAGACACCACGAGGTCAACGCTCCTCTGACGTTTTAATCCAAATAACTAAATTAAAAACTAGAAGGTTAAAATCCTCCGGACGCCGTTTAAACCACACGTGTGTTTTCAGCCATTTCTGGACGAAACCACAATCAGGGGTGTTACCACGTTCAAGAAAACTTAGCGAAATCCTTGTTTTTCTATTTGAAGCAATATTATGTATAATAATTACAAAATATTAAATGTTTAATAAAATCCGCTGTAAGGTTTTAAGATAGAATCGCCTCGAGATAAACGCAGTCTACAGGTGTACCCCGTCGTGAATTGGTTCAGTCCAACATGCGACCACTAGCGGTAAAAAGCGGAACAACACGTTGCTGCCTCTTTAAATATGCACGTTGGCCTCCACGCTGGACATGTTCAGTGTGGAATGAACAAAAGTATAAAGACACACCTCTAAATTCATTCATTCATTCATTATCTCCCGCTTTATCCTCTATTAGGGTCGCGGTGGGGTTCCCCATGCCCATCCAGGGGAGAACGTCTCGGGCGCTGGGCAGATACACCCAGGACAGGGCGCCAATCCATCGCTGGGCACACACTCACTCACACAGACACACTCTATATGGGGCAATTTTTGAGAATTCAATTGACTTGATCCATGTTTTTGGACTGTGGGAGGAAACCGGAAAACCCGGAGGAAACCCACGCAGACACGGGGAGAACATGGAAACTCCACCCAGATGGGGATTCGAACCGGGAATCCCTAGCGCTGAGAGGCGAACGTGCTGACCACTAAGCCACCGTGCCGCCTCCTCTCAATTCAATATATTATTTATTATTCAGTTAAATTCACGCATTTTTGGCAGTTATATGCATCCAACTTTGTGTTTCATAAAGGTTCTTGAATGTGCTCCAGTGGACAAAGTAAAGGCATGGCTGGGTGGGGAATGAATTAGAACAGCGATTGCGAGCCAGATTCTATCGTCCAACATCACAGTGTGACCTTACAAACAGTTTTTCACAGCTGCAAAGGAGGCGCCACAGCTGGCTGGAAATGCAGGACTTGAGTATTTTAAGGCCCTGGGGCCACATCCGGCCCCCTGACCCGTACCGGTATGGCCATAAGGAGGTCAGGTCAATGGGAAGTGTTTAGTTTAACATTTTATCACCTCTTATTGTCCTCTGTGCACATTGAGGTTCTAATGATTTAGAACCTTCACTAAATGTGACAAAGAGACTGAATAACTCGAATGAAGAAATGAATTCATTCATTCATTATCTTCCACTTTATCCTCCACTAGGGTCGCGGTGGGGTTCCCCATGCCCATCCAGGGGAGAACGTCTCAGGCGCTGGGCAGATAGACCCAGGACAGGGCGCCAATCCATCGCTGGGCACACACTCACTCACACAGACACACTCTATATGGGGCAATTTTGAGAATTCAATTGACTTGATCCATGTTTTTGGACTGTGGGAGGAAACCGGAGAACCCGGAGGAAACCCACACGGACACGGGGAGAAGATGGAAACTCCACCCAGATGGGGATTCGAACCGGGAATCCCTAGTGCTGAGAGGCGAACGTGCTAAATCACTAAGCCACCGTGCTGCCTATCGAATGAATTCAATGATTGAAATTTGTGTCTTGATTTGTTCCTGTAATACTGATGAACAGGGATTTCCCCTCCAGGGGGCACTGTGTGATTTAGCAAGCAATCTGCTTTGGGATGACGTCATGTAGAGGGACAAAGGAAAAGCAGAAGCCAGTGTATTTTGGGAGAACTTGTGACGTGGGGCAGCTACAAGTCTCCTATTGGACAGCATATTAATTTTTCTTTTGCCTCAGACTTGTTATAAGTTCGCATGGCTGAACTCAGGTCACGAAGCAAGGTTTATAAAAGCATTTATTAGTTTAAAATGCTGTAAGTGGAAGAACTTGGTTCTGTATGGAACCCTGACAGTCTCAGAAAGGTCTAAGCAAGAACTGCCCTCATTCCCTTTCATCCTCAGTTGTAAAAAAAATGTGTGTGAGTGTGTGTGTGTGTGTGTGTGTGTGTGTGTGAGTGTGTGTGCATGCAGCCCTGTGCTTCTTTCTCACTCCTTTGGTACTGACAGGGTGTGGCACCCCGCAGCTTCAGCAGCCTGATTAATGCTCTCTGCCTCATCAACACATTACAACGCCAATCAAGTCGATACAAGTTACAGCACTCAGGGTGGAGGAAATATATCCCAAAATGCTGCAGTAGTCATTGTGTAGTTTATTATTTTTTAAAAAACCTGATTATTTAAGGAAAATGTAGTAAAGTGGGAGAACATACCAAAGTACATGGCTAACAACTGGGCACGGGAATCAAAACCGGATTCGCTGAACTCGTACAGCACTACGATTCCCTGCAGTTCTCTGAAAGAAAAGAAAATCAGAAAATCAGAAAATCGTTGCCTGAGGTGTTGCGCACCGCCATACGAGCACGTTGGGGATTGGGATCTATTTATTGTCCTGTTTTTATTATTTGTTCTTTACATCTCTGTTGGGCTGCAGATGGAATGACTGCACCTTACCTCTTGCTCCAAAGCCGGCATAAATTATTAATGATGCGTGAGTCAGTCAGAGTGAAACACACTGCTAAGAAAAAAGGTGAGAGTAAACGGGGGTGTGGGGGGTGTTAATGGGAAAGGGAGAGATGTGAGAGTGTAGAAGGCTTTAACACAATATATTGCCTGTGCTATAAAAAAAACACAGCAAAATGCAAACCAGGGATATGAGTGAGCCATTTACAAAGATAATAAAAGCGGGCTCAGTGTTAAAACCTGAGGGACACCTTATTATTTTGTATCTACCCTTATTTGTTCCAGCATGACTGCACTCCAGTGCACAAAGCAAGTTACATAAAGGAATGGCGCACTGTGAGAATGGCTTAGATACAGACCGAACTACAGTCCTCTGAGTCTGAAAACGACGTCTGTGTAAATTATTAAACGTCGTTCTTTTAGAACTGAGTCTCAGATCAGCACGCAAGCTTCACCTCCTGTTCCCTCAGTGTTCAGAGGATTAGAGTCTGTTAAATAGTTTGTTAAACTGAGGTCACCAATCAGAAAAATGGCTCTGCTAACATACACGTTCGTCTCTTCCGACTGAGATACAGCAGACTCGCAGACCGCTGGCTTGCGGATGACGCTCCCAAACTGCAGGTGAGCAGGTGGCCCTCGTACGTAAACATTAGTATGGCCCGCATGTCCAAAAACACATCTGAGAACATAAGACAAAAACATTTAGACGTACAGAACGTTTAAACATAAAGACAGTTATATAGTAACATACATTTCTTCGTACCAAGTTAAAAGACCCACAAAGACATGGGGAGAACATGCAAACTTCACTTAGAAAACCCCCCTGGTGTACTGTGTACGTTAACCGAGCTGCTTATCACACCACAATGCCACTTTTAAAAAAAACACAGTTATTATTTGAAGGGATTTAAATATGTAGCACTAATTATTCAAATGTATTCAAATGTATTCATAAAGCACTGTTCACAATAAAGCAGCCTCTTTAAAACGCCAAAGCCCGAATCCCCTAAAGACCAGGTCATGGCAACCTCCTTGGCATTTGGGAGGAACCCTTGAGGGGACCGCGGCTCGGTGGGGTCTCTTTGTGGGCCACCTGGTAACAATAACAGGTGGTAAACAATAACAATGTAGAGGTTATATACAGAAGAGCAGATTAATAAAATAACAGATGTTTTATAAAATAAATAACACGAGTGAAGTGATGAAGGGTCCAGCTGCTGAGGATCTGTGATGTCATCAGTGTGGCATCACGTTTCCATCACGCAAATGTTAGAACGATAAATAAGGCGGGAGCTGCGCATTAAAATCTGCAGTTGGGTCTCTGGACAGTTGTTTCTAACACTCACGTTCACACATTTGCACACTATTTATTACGCTATTGATTTTCCGCTCTGCTGACTGAGTGCTCATTCGTCCCATGAGGCCTCTCCCGGTTTGTTCTGGCCAGCGGAGAGTTTATCATTCCAAAGACCTCGCCACCAGTGCGGCTATGTTACAGTTAGATTGCATCATGACAGGTTATAGCTATATAGTTCGGTGGATGGTGGCTATTTAGTTATAGTGTTAGATTATCAATCTAAAAATTGGGGGTCCAAACCCCAGAGCCACCAAAGTTGCCAATGTGGACCCTAAAGCAAGGCTCCTGTGGCCCTTAACCCTGAAAGCTTGGGATAAAAGTGGTTTCCTCTCGCAGTCCATGCATTCAAGATAGATTGAATGTTTTAAATTGCCCCATATAGAGTGTGTTTGTGTCTGTGTGAGCGTGTGCCCAGCGATAGATTGGCGACCTGTCCTTGGTGTTCTCCCCTGGATGGGCATGCCCCCCCACGACCCTAGTAGAGAATTAAGTGGAAGATAAACAATGAATGAATATTTAATTCTGCTATCTACAACAAAACAATCAATAAAATCTGAATCCCAATGCAGGCATTGTCCTTCTGTCATCACAGCTCACCTGGTTCTCCTGGACAATGGAGGGTTCTGAAGGTCATTATAATCTGCAGTCCCTCCACACATGCCTGAGATATCTGTGAGATAATCTGTCCCTATGAGGTCGAACCTTCACCTCCAGGGCTCTTATCTAGTGGGACGCATGAAACAGCTGGCAGGACTGAATTTAAAGGATTTACAGCCGTGACATTTTTAATGCAGTAAATATAAATATAAGGAATATGTGCTGAAAAGTCTTCCTCGAGCGCCTCACACTGACGGTTCTGTACGTTTACTTACACCTCTCAGGGTCCGGGTCCAAAGACATGCAAACTGGAGATGCTGTTTGGTAGCAGGTTGCATGTATGAGTGCACTCCCATTTCCAGAATCAAGCCTGAATAAACAGAAGGGTTGTATTGTGGATGGGTCGTATCTGCAGCAGGTTCCACTGGGGTATCTCCTGATAGAAAGAAAGAAAGAACCATCTGCATATATAAGTCTACAATTACCACATTTGTTAATTACTTGTAAACACATTGCACCCATCAGCTTTCATTCATTAATTATCTTCCGCTGTATCTTCCCATTCGGGCGCTGGGCAGATAGACCCAGGACAGGGCACACACTCACACACACAAACACACTCTATATGGGGCAATTTGGAGAACTCAATTGACTTGATCTATGTTTTTGGACTGTGGGAGGAAACCGGAGAACCTGGAGGAAACCCACGCGGACACGGGGAGAACATGGAAACTCCACCCAGATGGGGATTCGAACCGGGAATCCCTAGTGCTGAGAGGCGAACGTGCTAAACCACTAAGCCACCGTGCCATCCCACCCATCAGCTTATTCATTCATTCATTATCTCCCGCTTTATCCTCTATTAGGGTCGCGGTGGGGTTCCCCATGCCCATCCAGGGACGTCTCGGGCGCTGGGCAGATACACCCAGGACAGGGCGCCAATCTATCACTGGGCACACACTCACTCACACAGACACCCTCTATATGGGGCAATTTGGAGAACTCAATTGACTTGATCTATGTTTTCGGACTGTGGGAGGAAACCGGAGAACCCGGAGGAAACCCACGCAGACACGGGGAGAACATGGAAACTCCACCCAGATGGGGATTCGAACCGGGAATCCCTAGTGCTGAGAGGAGAACATGTTAATCACTAAGCCACCGTGCCGCCCCATCCATCAGCTTATTTAATGAAATAAAAGTTTAATAGTCGTTTCTAATACATTAATTACTGAGTACAAGATATATTGCGGGACCTTAAGGGGTTAATTTAGCAGATAGAAGTGATTCCTCTGATGCTGCATCTCTATAAAAGTGTTCTGACACCTCAGATTGTACCCGGTTTTATCACTTGTGTGTATGTGTGTGTGTGTGTGTGTGTGTGTGTGTGTGTGTGTGTGTGTGTAGGTGCAATGCATCAGTTTTAAATCGACACACTGACAACTCCACTGCAGCAGCAGATGATGCCGAAACAGATGTGTGTTTTAGTGGAGGGGGGGTGTGTGTGTGCATGTGTGTGTGTGTGTATGTGCAACTAGAAGCTGCAAGTCAGGAGTGATGAAGGGCAGTGCAGCAGTGCCCCGCCCGACATCACTGCAGTGGAGGGGGGTGTGTGTGTGTGTGTGTGTGTGTGCAGCCAGAGAGTCTGCGTGAGGTGTGCGGATTTCACACTGCTGGAGCTTCTGCGCCGAAATCCTGAAGACTGAAGAATCAGGTTCTGATTATTACTCTCACGCTTCTTTCATATCAGTTCCACCAAGCAGAAAGATGGAGTTTGTAGTTCTATAATCACAGATTGTAGTCCATGTCCCCTTCATGTTGCTACTCTGAACGTCAGGACCCTCACAGAGCAGGCAGGTACGATTTGGATCCGGTGGTGGATGACTCTCAGCAGCAGGTGATCCAGGATCAGACACAGCGGTGCTGCTGGAGATTCAAACCCCCGCAATATCCCACCACCGACATACACCCTAAAGGTCAGAATGCTCTGTATGTTGGGGGTCAGCAGCCTCTCCGTCCTGCTCTGTAACAAGGAAGCTGACCGGCAGCGGTCTCACCGGTCTTTAAACGCTTTCATCAGCACTCGGTCATTTCCCCGAGGAGAACCGAGAGGTGTGCAAACAGAACCGAGGCCCGTCAGCACCGCGCTCCCACCACAAGCCACGGAGGATTTACACTGCGGAACCACGCAGACGCTCGTTCTTCCGTTTCACGCTCAGGCTTCTGTTAAAGCCCGTTATTGATCTACGATAGAACATTAGAACACCGACTGTCTGGTGAAGTTAGACATCCAGCCCTGTTCGCAAAGGACATAAACATTCCGTTATTAATCCATCCATCCATTCATATTTACTTTGAGTTCTATTTCTTAAATTATTATTCATTCATTCATTATCTCCCACTTTATCCTCTATTAGGGTCGCGATGGGGTTCCCCATGCCCATCCAGGGGAGAACGTTTCGGGCGCTGGGCAGATAGACCCAGGACAGGGCGCCAATCCATCGCTGGGCACACACTCACTCACACACACACACACACACACACTCTATATGGGGCAATTTGGAGAACTCAATTGACTTGGTCCATGTTTTTGGACTGTGGGAGGAAACCGGAGAACCCGGAGGAAACCCACGCGGACACGGGGAGAACATGGAAACTCAGACCCAACACTCACCCTCATAATCAGACCTTCCTCTTGCCCTCCAAATTAAACCATTAGATTAGACTAGAGATGGAACAGTGGCTTAGTAGTTGGCATGTTCTCCTCTCAGCACTAGGGATTCCCAATTTGAATCCCAATCTTGGTGGAGTTTCCGTGTTCTCCCCGTGTCTGTGTGGGTTTCCTCCCACAGTCCAAAAACATGGATCAAATTAAATGGTCTAAATTGCCCCATACAGAGTGTGTCTGTGTGAGTGAGTGTGTGCCCAGTGATAGATTGCCCCCCTGTCCTGGGTCTATCTGCCCAGCGCCCAAAACGTTCTCCCCTGGATGGACATGGGGAACCATCCCCCCCACGACCCTAGTAGAGGATTAAGCAAAAGATAATGGATGGATTAGACTAGATTAAGTTAGGATTAAGATTTAGATTGGATTAGTGTAGATTACATACATTTAGATTAGTTTAACTGATTAGAACCAATTTCTAAAAAAGTGATCAATAATCTTATAAAAAGGCACAAACGTTGTAATATCATAACAGTGTGTCTGTGTGTGTGTGTGTGTGTGTGTGTGTGTGTGTGTGTGCTCATGTGGGTGTTTTCTGTTGGGGATACAAGGGCACTGTAAAGGGCTTGGCAACAGTATCCAAGGGAACTGTGGCTGGAATCTAATTAACACTTTGCTGACGACATAAAAGGGGAAATCTCAGGTGGGCTCTCTTTGTTCTCGTTCGGCTTCGGTTCCGTTTGAAACGACGGGCGCTGTCTTTTCAGGGATTCTGTTACAGAACTCATCTTTTCATCATCAGCCGCCGCTGCGATAGAATCACTCTGAACTCTCTCTCTCTCTTTATTCTCCCTCAGCATCGCAAACAGTACGGTTTTTGTAGGAATAATTCATAATCTGACGTTTATGATCCACCAACAGTCAAATCTGCCAACGTTCAATGTTCTCCACTATTTTTCTGGTTGACCTTAAAAACTCTTTACATTAAGAAGGAATTATTGTGTTTGTCTTTGCCTCACCTCCTGCTGTCCCGAGCGGTGTCCTTCACGCAGCAGATGATAAAATGTGGACCAACATGTGGGCCAAATCAACATTTCCATATGAAGGTCAGGTTCAGCTCGCGGGCCAGCAGGGCCGTTATCTCCACCAGCAGTGACCTCTACTGGTCACATCTGTATGAGAGCAGGGATTGTTAGTTCTCTTGATGTTCCATCATTGCAGCTAAAACCAGAAGATGGAACTCGGGACTTAAAGAAGCTGTTATGATTAACGTTGGCTCTCTTGGCAGCATCAGGACCAATCGCCTGTCTCGCTCCTGAACTGGGATTAAAATACATATCATATACATTTTTCATAAATGTAAGTTGAAGTCAGATGTGCTTATATTAAAAGAACAGCTTTTTAAGTGTCTTACATAAAGCACGCCGTTAGGAGGCAGGAGGCAGCATCTCAGGGCGGGTCGGTGTGGATGGATGCATGTGGGGTGGATGTGGAGAACTCCGTGCCTCCTGGCAGCACTGCAGGGGTATAAATCTTTGAAAAGACTGCGGCAGGCGGCGGCGGTCCCAACCCCAACGCTGCTGCTGCTGCTGCGCAAGTGTCACCGTGGGACCGTGGGTGTGGCACACACTGATTCCACCGGCACCCGGCGAGCTGGAGCCCGGCGCTCTGCAGAACTCTGGAGTTTGCATGCAGCAGTAAAACCACAGACGGGGACTTTATAATGCCAAGTCTTTATTGGTCGTCAGTGATACAGCGGTGAGACACAGACGAGCTCTACATTCAGTTCCTAAATTCAATACGGCGTTGCGTCTACACACGAATCACGCGGCACATTCTGAGCGGACACAAGACAAACCCACAGACCCGAAGCTTCAGCAAGCTGCTGGTGGATTAAGGCATTTCATCACCGGTTCTCTAATGATTTGGACGTCTGAGGGAGTTCTCTCGGGTTCCCGAGGACGCTCCTGTTTCAGCTTCAGAAATGACGTTCCTTAAAATATAACCAACTGCATACCGCGGTACATCAGGGGTCACGTTCACGTCGTCTTCACTCAATCGGACACTGATCCGGGGTCGTGCTGAGATCAGATTAGATTATTTGGAGATTTGTTTTTTAGATTATTGTGGATTCCTTCACACTGATTTAGCTGTACGTACGGCTGAGCGACACATACGCCGGACCTGATCAGTTTCGGGACGTATGGGTCACATGGCTGCCAAACGTGAACCGTGTTCGGGGACCCGTGGGCCGAGTGAAGGTCTCCACCCGGGGGCCACCATGAGACCCTGATGTACTTTACAGACTATCTCATCAGAGAAATGATGCAACTTCGAACTAAACCTGCTATGATACAATCACAGTGAAGAGTGCAGCGAGTCGGGCCTGTAGCGCCCCCTAGGGAACGCCAGAGGCGAGTGGTGTTGAGACCTGGCAGTGATCAAGTGTTAGTACCGAGACCGAATGGGATTAAACACGGCGACTGATCACAGAGCAGCTCCATCTGCGCTCTACAGATGTCCGGTTTGGTCGGGGCCTATCCCGGTGAGTCGCTCTGCTTCAGGTACTTCAGACATCAGTAGTTGAGTGGCTTTCTAAGGTGCTTTATGTCAGCCTGTATGGGTTTAACGCAGGATTACATCGTGAACTCGGTCCTGGTGATAGATGGCTACAGATTTGTGTGTTTGCTCATCACTGCGTTCTCTACGCACACCTCATCGTACGTTCATGCTCTCTATTTGTGCTAGTTGTGATTACGTTTGTGCTCAACTCCACACGATATATATAAATAATAAATACCACTGTTCTAACCTACATTCATCAGCACCTCCACCACGTCCTAATCAGCACCAGAATGGTGATTATATAAGCGCCGCTGTGATGTAAGTGCACTGGGATCTCCGACGGCGGAGCGGAACGAAACGGAACCCAGTGCCGTGCGCGAGACCGGCCCCGTCCCGAACCGTCGGCCTCGTGCCTGGGACCTGATCTGCAGGCGTACGAGACGAATGAGGAAAGAAAGGAGGGCGAGGTTCTTATTGCAGGACGACGGCGGGTCGCTGGGTGGCTCACATAGAGTCGCCATGCATACAGGGAACAACGACATGCATCGGTACGGGGTGCAGCTCGCACTCCACTCACATTCTCAGGGTGTGTGTGTGTGTGTGTGTGTGTGTGTGTGTAGGGGGGGGGTTGGCACCACGGATAGTCTTGGAGAGGGATTTAGTGTTTTGGCAAGATTTTCGGAGAGGGAGTCTGGAATGGAAGGTCACCACGCACACATGGGACGTCTACGCACGGCGACACGAGACCTGGGTGCTGTACAGTAACCACATAACAGTATTGCCATGGCGAACAGCTTTAAGGCTCCATAAGGCCAAGTTCTGTGCTACGCTGTGTGGAACTCCAGGGTTCTGCGAAGTCTAACTGCAGTAACGACATCTAACGGGGCGCTGAGGGAAAGCGGATTGGCTGGTGGGGTTGGGATATCGATGTGAAGATTGGGGAAGGGGTCCAAATGAAGGCAATGTGGGCCCCTGAGCAAGACCCTTAACCCTCCTGGTTTCAGGGGGGCTGTTGACTCTGGGTTTCGACTGCAATCAGGATGAGATAAAGTTAAAGTGATTCCTTTTGCCTGCACTACAGCCCACATTTAACCCCTCTGTGCAGTGAAACACACTCACACACTGAGGGTAGTTAGTACATGCGCCCGGAGCGGTAGGCAGCTCTGTACACGGCACCCAGGGGGCAATTGTGGTTAGGTTCCTTGCCCAAGAGCACTTCAGCCGAAGTACTTGGTGGGACCGGGAATCGAATCGGGGACCTTCGGGTCACAAGGCTGGTTCCTTAACCCCATGCCTACATGATATAGGGTGTAGTAGCTTAGTGGTCAGGCCTTATTGCCCCAACGGTGACCGTTTTGTTGTCGTTACTGCATTCAGCCTTTGCGCTTAACTCTCACATTGTTCTTGTTCTGTGTCGGGGAACTAAAACTGGACTGATTACGATTCATCCAAGAACCTAAAGGTGTAGAAATGTTTTTTTTGGAACATGAGGGCCTGTGTTAGTGCACCCCATCGCAGTTCGGTGAGCGTCGTACAGAGGGGGGCGGTGTGCGAGGGGACGGACACACATACGCTGCATTCCTCTCTTTGACATTCCTAACGAAAGAGGCTTGTGGCGGGGGGGGGGACTAAGGGAGGGGGGTGGAGACAGGTAAAGGTAGGCGGGGCGGAGCTTAGTTCTTTGGGCCGAGGTCGTTGACTTCACCGGCGTCATGCTTTTCGGGTTTCCTGGAGGCATTGGAGTCGACGGACGTGCCGCTCGGCTTCTCCTCGTCGTCTTCCTTCTTGGCGCTCTTGGTGGCGCTGGTGGAGCTGGTGTAAACGCGCGACTGGTAGGTGTAGCCATGGCCGGTGGAGAGCGAGCCTGGAATGGGGTAGCTGATGCCGGTGCTCAGGCGCGTCTCCTCTCCTTCCAGAAGTTTCCTGCAAGAAGAAAACAACTAACGTTTGATGGAAATATAAAATAATAATTATTATAAATATTAATTTAAATATATTAAAATTAGAGGATTAGCACTTTCTCCTCTCCCCACGTCCCCGTGGGTTTACCTCCGGGTTCTCCGGTTTCCTCCCACAGTCCAAAAACATGGATTCAAGGTAAATTAAATGCTCTAGATTGCCCCATATAGTATGTGATTGTGTGTGAGTGACTTGTGGCAAGCGATAGATTGGTGCCCAGCTCCCGAAACATTGACCCCTGCATGGGTATAGGGAACGACCTCCTATGACCCTAGTAGAGGATTAAGTGAAGAATAATGAATGAATAAATGAATATTATTTTTTTCTTTTAACCAACCAGCATTACGATAAACACAGAGGAGCCAGAAACACTGGGACTTGTGAACCGGGAAGAACAACGAGGCTGAAGAACGAATACGGATCTCATCCAGAAAACGCAGACTGAATTGAAACTAAATTAAAAAAAGTAAAAAAACAAAAAAAACAATAAAACAATCAAAGTACAGAACATAAACCCGGAACGAGTCCAAGTGAAACAACAGCAACGTCTATCTGGGGTTCCGCAAGCTGGCCGTCATTCATGATGTTGCATAAGCGCTGATTCAGCGACAGGGCGGTGTGAAAATGGAGAGGTAACACTCTGCGCTCTTCATCTTAAAGCCCCTTGAATTCCACAATGCGGCTGATATTCAGTCGTCCGAGTGCTCCCTGTGTTTACCTGTAAGCCGCGATCTCGATATCAAGCGCCATCTTGACGTTCAGGAGGTCCTGGTATTCCCTCAGGTGACGGGCCATCTCACTCTTGGTGGTCCTCAGTTCGTTCTCCAGCTCACCGACGGCATCCTGCACAGACACGACCACCGGGTCAGCTGCACCGATCGATCACAAAAATCATTCAGGCTTTAGGATTCAGGATGAGGGACCGGAGGGGGTAAACCGATCAACCTTCAACACAAGGTCACATTCACACTGCCCAGCCACCGACACAGCCTTTGTTTCTTCACTTATTGTCCCCTGTTTTAGCTCCAATTGGCACTTTGTAGTTCCACAATTACATCTAGTCCACTTGTTACATACTTTATTATATATATATATAAGGATTTAATTGTATGGATTTATCTGTCATTTAAAACTGATGTTCTCAAGCATTTCTATTTCAAGAAAACAAATATAATACAAATATAATTTTCTATAAAAATACCTTTATCTATAGATCTCAAAATTGAAATCCCACGCAGATCACAAAAATATATAAATACTAATGCAGTATTTTGACATCATGATATTTAATTTATGATGTTCCTTAACTACTGACTTGTGTTCTCATTTGTAAGTCGCTTTGGATAAAAGTGTCTGCTGAATGTGAAGTCTGCAGTCTGTATGGAGATTCATGTCGTGATTAAAGGTGAGAGTCTCTCCAGCACCATGGACAGAGAACAGGGGCGTTGGCTGTGGAAAACGTGGCGTCGACGTCATCCTCCAACTTTCTGCGGCTCTTTCAAATTCGGTTTAATAAACTTTGGTAAAGTTTAATGCACAAGCTCAGAAACGACTCTACATATGTTAATATATTCATGTCAATAGGACTCTTTGATTTATGACATCAGAGGTAAGATGTGGAAAATTATGTTAATTATTTATTTATAAGACTTATTTGTAGTGAAAGCTTTATGATGATGATGATGATGATGATGATGATGATGATGATGATACGGTAAAGCCTCACCTGGAGCCCGACCACCTCGAGGTTATGGCGCTCCTCCATTTCGCGGATCTGTCGCTCCAGGGACTCGTTGGTGCCGCGCAGACTCTCGATCTCGATGGTCCGGGACTGCAGCTGCCTCCTGAACTCGTTGACCTCCTCCCGGCTGGCGCGGATGGCCTCGTTGCTGCGGCTGGCCTGCTCGTTCAGGTCGGCGAACTTGGTTCGGTACCACTCCTCGGCCGACTGCAGGTTCTTGGAGGCGAGCGACTCGTACTGCGCGCGGATCTCCTTCAGCGCGGAGGTGAGGTCTGGCTTGGAGACCTCCATCTCCACGGACACCTGGGTGGCCTGGATGACGCCGGTGAGCTCGGCCACCTCCTCGTCGTGCACCTTGCGCAGGAAGCCGATCTCGTCCAGCAGCGACTCCACCTTCCTCTCCAGGTCGAGGCGCGCCAGCGAGGCGTCGTCCACGTCCTTGCGGAACGCCTGCAGCGTGCGCTCGGCCTCCTCGCGCCGGTGCGCCTCCTCCTCGCAGCGCTCCCGCATCTTGTGCAGCTCGTCCTCCACGGCGTCGCGCTCCAGCAGGGCCCGCTCCCGCTCGGCGCACACCTGCTCGAGCTGGGCGCGCAGGTCGCGGATCTCCTGCTGGTACAGGTCGGCCAGGCGCGACGGCTCCGAGTGGCGCTGGCGCAGCGCGGCCAGCTCCACCTCCAGCGCCTTGTTCTGCTGCTCCACGTGGCGCACCTTCTCGATGAAAGTGGCGAAGCGGTCGTTCAGGCCCTGCATCTGCTCCTTCTCGTTGGTGCGGATGATCTTCAGCTCGTTGCTCAGCGCCGCGCTCTGCGCAAAGTCGAAGGTGTCCATCCCCATCGGGGACGCGGAGAAGGCGGCGCGCCCGGGGCGCTTGTACGCGCCCACAGACGGGCTGCTGGTCCGGGACACCGACACGGACCTGTAGCCCGCGCTTCGGGAGCCGCTCATCCTGCCCGGGGAGGTCGACAGGCGCGGGGAGTCGCCGAAAATCTTCCGGTAAGAAGAAGAGGAGTAGATGTCGGAGCTGAAGCTCATGGTGGCGGCTGCAGGACGGAGGAAAGGAGCGGCTCAGCCTCCGCGAACCCCGGCTTTATAGCAGCGGGACGCTTCCAATCGATGCCGGTCTCCTAACAGATTGGGTCCTCAACCCCGAAGGCAGGATGACACACGAAACAGCAGGAACCACGCCAGAAAACAAACGCCATCAACTCTGTAAACTTTTTTTTTTTTTTTTCCAACATGAATTTGCAGCTCTTTACTAAAAACCTGCAGGGGTGCGCAGATGGAACTGTCCGTTTTGGCGCAGTGCTGATGTCAGCAAGTAAAACACCCTCATCACTTTGGCTGTGTCCTCTCCAAAGAGGAGGTTCTGCCGCCAACACCTTTAGTTCCTAACAAAACATCAAAGAAAAGGAATACGCATAACGCATGACCCAAAACATGATGTTAAACAAACGGTACATGTATAGAAATAAATAAATAAATAAAACTACAATCCTATTGACTCTTATAATAAAGTGTGTTGGGTTTTCTTGGGGATTTCATCATCACCTGGAGGCTGTACAGCTGGCAGTGACGCAGTAGGTTAAGCATCGTTTAATAAACTTCTAAAAATCATTTTAGAATCAGCATCCCGATTCCTGAACGAAGAGCCAGGTCCAGATATTAAAGTAAGTCTGTGCACCTTTAATGATGCTAAATTTAGACACATCACAGTGAAATCTGTAAAGTCATGGTTTGGGGGTGAAAATTGCAACTGCGGGACATTGGCGCCCTCTGTAGGATATTCTATGTATTACACAGTTTACGTGTACCCTTAAAACATTAGTTATAACGTTTGAGATGAATTGAAACACATTTTATTTAAACAAGAATTAACATAGCCACAATATTTAGTATTTATATATTATATTTATTATATTACATTTATATATTATATATATATATAGTATATATATATATATATATATATATATATATATATATATATATATATATATATATATATATATATATATCATTATTTATCTTCCGCTTTATCCTATATTAGGGTCGCGGGGGGGGGGGGGTTCCCCCATGCCCATCCAGGGGAGAACGTTTCAGGTGCTGGGCAGATATACCCAGGACAGGGCGCCAATCTATCGCTGGGCACACACTCACTCACGCACTCTATATGGGGTAATTTGGAGAACTCAATTGAGTTGATCCATGTGGAAAACGGAGAACCCGGAGGAAACCCACGCGGACACGGGGAGAACATGGAAACTCCACCCAGATGGGGATTCGAACCGGAAATCCGTGAGAGAGGCGAACGTGCTAACCACTAAGCCTCACATTAATATAGGACCCTAATATAGGATATATATATATATATATATATATATATAAATATAATGTTGTTCAGCTGTTCTTTGAAAGACTGATTATTACATATCTGTGACAGGGGAACTGCAGGGGATAAGACACCCGAACAGAACCCGACACCCTGCATGTCTGCAGCACGTACAGCACGCAGAATACACATGTACCTATTGCTTCACCTCCTGTACTCACACCGCGGTTCTTTTTCTGCGCAGAACAGTTGATTCCATAACACGGTGTTGAGACCGAGAGTGTTTTCATGTCTGGAATCTGGTGGATGAATGTGGAGTGACTAATGAAACAATACATTTTAATCAGTTTAGCGTTGAAAGCTTAAGGACTGGCAGCGGATCCCGAATCCTTGACCTTCTGGTCCGAAGTCCAGGAGCTTAACCGCTAAGCCACGGCTACTCACTGGACTTACAGAGCATTCTTTATACAGAGTTTTTTTTTACTGCAGATACAGAGACGCAGTTCCTGCAACAGAGAAACTGTTCAAACAAAATCAGTGATGATTAACACGAAGAGTGAACTGAACCCATGGCGAATTGGAAGCAGCCAGCAAAGGGCACTAAAGCAGAAAGAGAGGGGCGGGCTTAACTAATGGGAAAGAGGGGCAGAGGTGAGTAGGATGGAGCAGATATATAGCTTGCACTACATGCCAGGGTCAGGGCTTTGGGACAGGAAATGTCCTTTTGAAACTGTTTACACACAAGTTGGAGGGAAACGGTAGTCTTTGATGGGATTAAACCAGACTTTAGGCTGGACATTCAGCAGCATTTTCAACACCAAACTGACACTATGGAACAGGCTCAGTGATGTTGGAACAGCAAAGGGCCTTTCCTGAACTCTTCTTACAAAGTAGAAAGCACACAAGTCTTCAGTTAGACTGGGATCAGGCTTTAGGTCAGCCATTCAACACTCTGCTCACCAAACTCACCCAAACCTGGTGATGTGGGAACGGAAAAGGGGCCTTCCCCAAACTGTTCCCAAAAAGCACACAGAGGCCTTTGATGAGATTAAAATCAGACTTGAGGCTGGACAGTCAACATCCTTCCCACCAAACTGCGACCGTGGACCGGGCCTTCCCCAAACTGTTCCTAAAAAGCACACAGAGGCCTTTGAGGAGATTAAAGATGAGACTTCAGGGTGGACAGTCAACATCCTTCCCACCAAACTGCGACCGTGGACCGGGCCTTCCCCAAACTGTTCCTAAAAAGCACACAGAGGCCTTTGAGGAGATTAAAGATGAGACTTCAGGGTGGACAGTCAACATCCTCAAAACATCCCGGGCCTTCCCACTAAACTGCAGACCGAGGCTGGACCGGGCCCTTCCCACCAAACTGTTCCTGGAAGCACACAGAGGCCTTTGAGGAGATTAAAGATGAGACTTCAGGGTGGACAGTCAACATCCTTCCCACCAAACTGCGACCGTGGACCGGGCCTTCCCCAAACTGTTCTTTTGATGAGATTAAAGATCAGACTTGAGGCTGGACAGTCAACATCCTTCCCACCAAACTGTGACCGTGGACCGGGCCTTCCCCAAACTGTTCTTTTGAGGAGATTAAAATCAGACTTGAGGCTGGACAGTCAACATCCTTCCCACCAAACTGCGACTGTGGACCGGGCCTTCCCCAAACTGTTCTTTTGAGGAGATTAAAAATCAGACTTGAGGCTGGACAGTCAACATCCTTCCCACCAAACTGCGACTGTGGACCGGGCCTTCCCCAAACTGTTCCTAAAAAGCACACAGAGGCCTTTGATGAGATTAAACATCAGACTTCAGGGTGGACAGTCAACATCCTTCCCACCAAACTGCGACCGTGGACCGGGCCTTCCCCAAACTGTTCCTTTGAGGAGATTAAAGATCAGACTTGAGGCTGGACAGTCAACATCCTTCCCACAAAACTGTTCTCACAAAGTTGGAACACACACACACACACACACACACGTTTGTGTGTAAACAACCTATAGAGCTCCAACTAATTCCCAGACTAAACTGTGACGCCTCTTTTGATTTAGGCCACGCCCCTACACGAGCGCTGCCACTTATAATGCAGCTGCCCGGCCCCCGGTGCTTTCACTCTGTAACAGGGAGCTGATACAGTAGAGCAGACAGACACAGAGGTACAGAACAGAGGTACAGAACAGAGGTACAGAACAGAGGTACAACACAGCAGCAGCAACACAGTCAACCGCCTTTCTAATAGCGAAGGTGATCAAAGCGCATGCTCAGACCTCCAGCCTGTGCAGTCAGAGGTAGGTGAAGGATCGGCTCACGGTGCAGATCCAGCGCTTTAACCTCCATTTCCTCCATTTAACAGCCCCGACTTTCGGTGTCAGTTTCAGAATGTTTTCCGGCGCTCGTCGAGCGGTTCGGCTCCGAAACTCGAGCTTATTGTGAAAAAAAAGAGAAAACAGGTCGCTGTTTGTCGTTATTACAGTGCAGTAACAAAGCGCCTGCGGTTCGCTTCTTACTCTGAACCTCCAGCATCGCGTCCGGCGTTTCTGACCTTTCAACGTCACGAGCTCGAGCTGAGGCGATTTTAAAAAGTGCTCCGGTGACTCGAAACGTTACGTGGTTTTTTTTTTTTCGAACCAAAGCCTTGTTTTTTTCCTCCCCCCCCCACGCGAACCAGGTCGCCGCGACCCATTGTGTCGTCTGAACGAGGTTGATTTTAATGAAACGTCGCGATGGAAATGTTCGCGTTTTATCGACGACGTCGTTCAAAAACTAACGGATCTGTCGACGCCGAGAAAAACAGTCCGAGTGAATCGGGAGCTGACTCGCGCCCCCCGCGGTGTCGATTCACCAAATCCCCATCGTTGCGAACGAGGAATCGGATTTGAAACGAGTAGAGTTATGATGCTTAGTGACGAAAGCGTAACATCTGCCGTGGAGTTGACGTCGATTTGCCCAAACCCAGGGTCCGTAAAGAAATAAAGCCGGCGTTTTAAAGGCGACATGGAGACGAAATGAGTCGCTGCAGGCAAATCGTAATGTGTCAAGAGTTCCGAAAACCAAGGTTAGTACAGCAAGAGTCGAGTGTAAAGTTTGGAGCCGACTCCACTAAACGAGTCAAGAAACATCATTTTCATTTAAACTCTGTTACAGAATTAAAAGTAATCTTAATTATTTTGCAAAAATTAAAAAACAGACAGAAAAAGGAAAAATAATACCTAATTGTTGTTTTATGCAGTTGGCGATGGGTTTGCCGGCTGACAATTTAATTCACAGGGCGGCACGGTGGCTTAGTGGTTGGCATGTTCTCCTCTCAGCGCTGTGGATTCAGGTTCGAATCCCAGTTTGGGTGAAGTTTCCATGTTCTCCCCGTGTCCACATGGGTTTCCTCCGGGTTCTCCGGTTTCATCTTGCAGTTCAAAAACATGAATTCAAGGTAAATTGAATGCTCTAAATTGCCCCATAGGGTTTGAGTGATAGATTGGCGCGCTGCCCAGCGCCCAAACGATCTGAAAACCCGCCCCTCTACGCTAGTAGAGGAATAAGTGGAAGAAAAGGAATGAATGAATGGTTTGAAGAGCAGCAAACATTAAAATAAAGCGTTATCTTTATTTAGCTGCTGACTTGTGTTTCTGTGTTAGTTTATGGTCCCTGTATGAATGAGGTCTTAATAATCGATTGCTTTTATCCACGAATGACTCGTTATCCTGCTTTATTTAGTTGATTTGGAATTACAGCATTACGGTTCTTATGACCCATTTAGATCCATAACTGCAGGTCCGTACTGCCCCACGCCAGCAGGCAGCATGGGGACTGTTATTACGGCTGTCTGGAGGCGACAAAAGCCCGTCAGCCTGTTAAAAATGCATCAGCCTGTTTTGACCTCCTTTTTTACACGCTGACAAGCTTTCCCTCTTGAGCCATGGTCACCATTTTGTGCAAAAGAGGCTCAGCCAAACCTTGAGGTTCTAGAGTTCTTGAGAAAAGCTCGGGAATGCGTGAACTCGGCTCTGTTCTCCGGCACGTTTTTTTTTTTTTTTTTTTTTTTTTGACAAGTCAGCAGCATGCACCGAGTACAGGGTCCGACCGATGCTGACTCAAGCTGTTACTGTGCTGACTTACATCAGGAGTCGACGAAACCCTCCAGGAAAATTGTTAGCTCAGATGACCGCGGCTAAATTGAGCTGTTGTTTTGTATTCACAGACCGGCCGAGTTTACACGAGCTGATGATTTAGGGGCTTAAATAAGACTCACGTACTTAACTCTGCTCAGAGGCTCAGTTCCTTCCGAGTACAGCGTCCAGTAATAAAGATTCCTCTGTGAAGAAAAACAAATGGAGACCTATAAATGCATTCTTTAAATAAATAACGGAGGATGTTTACGGAAAACAATACATGGAAACCTGAACATCACACCTGCAGACGCTTGTATGAATTCTACATCCTAAATAGGTTACTGTACAATCCTCTGAGATAGCTTTCCCCAAGATTTTGGAGTGTGTGTGCGCGTGTGTGTATAATAACTTCGACCAGACGTCCAGAAGAGTATTTGTGACATCAGACTCTGAAGTTGGATCAGAGGATCTGACACACAACAGGCAAGGACCTTTCCCAAACTGTTCCTATAAAGCACACGGAGGTATGAGCTCAGTAAGATCAGACGTTGGGTGATCCAGTCAACCAAACTCACCCAATTGTATCGTCATGAACCTGGTTTGGTAATGGGCCTTCCCCAAACTGTTTCTGCATTCTGCAAAATGTATGACTTAAACCTAGATTCTATACATATTTATATTTATATAAATGCGTGTGTATAACCTATAAATCTAATTCTATTAGCTGACCGGAGTCAATTCTAAAATGAGTCACTTCGTCCACGATTCGAGGACTCGACCGTAATAAGATCAAACCTTTCTGTTCACGCCTCGTATCGTAATCAGTTCTGATGAAAGCCTTCGCTCAGCTCGGGTCACTTCCCTCCGCGGTGATTAAATCAAGTTAAAGGAGGTTGATTGGCTGATGAGGTGTCTGACACTTTGAACTCATTGTGTTGATGTGAACTGACGACCCATTAATGCGCCCCACCTGTCGGATGTTTTCACAGGTTGAATCAGGAGGACGATGGATTTAAAGCTGACCACGTCGTGGAGCGACCGCCTGCAGCATTACGCCGACCTTCCGGCCAACATGGACGGCTTGATGATGAAGAAGTACAGGCGCGAGGCGTACCACAGGTACGTACACAACATCGTAGGCGTATCGTGTCATATATATCTGTTCTCCATCAGCCTCCGCCCGCATCGTCCCGCTACACTTCCAACGGCACATCCTTTTTTTCTGCAAATCAGTGGAAGAGCGTAGAGACAATACAGGTTCTCATGTTCCCTTCATTTTTGCTGAGCTCATGTGATTTTGGGGTTAAATAGATTTTTAAAGACAAAAATATTGGAACACCTACAGTGTAGATGTATTCACAATCAGCGTTGCTATTTAAACGATGCAGGTGGCAGGCGTGAAAATGGCTTGTTGGTGGGGTGTTGGCCTCGTCATGCACAGGGTGTAAAATAGGACCTAAGTGTCCTTTGAAAGTAGTTATGACACATTCTATGACCCACACAGACTGATAAAATATAGATCACTTGGAAATGATTCACACTGAGGTAAGTTTAGACCTCTGCCATTCATCCGCTGATTAAGGGAACAATTAATTATCCTACTGAGTTGGTCGTGTGAGGTCATCAAGCGTGACACATCAGTGTTCCATCATATGATGAAGAACAACACCCTGAAACCATCAGGCACTAGAACCAGAGGAGGAGCTGCAGCAGGAGAGAACCTACAAATGCTTACCTTATAGTCCGTTTAAACTTTAGAAGTTTATCCTTTATGACTCCGCCCTAATCTCATTCCCTTATTTACCTCATCTGGATGTGTATCAGTAGAACGTTGTGAAAAACAGGTGTCTGGGATGTCATCATGTCCCGCAGCCGTTCCAAACCACGGGAATTCAGTTGGACACGCCTTCATTCTGATGAGACACGCAGAACAAGTTTAAATGCTTTATCATCTGATCCCGATCATCTGCCCGAGTCTGATGATGATGATGTCCCGTACACACGCAGGTTAAATAGATATAAAAGCAGTCACTTAATAAAGACGCGCTCCCTCCCGCGCCAGTGCGCCGCACGCAGGTGTTGTCTTTCAGGCTCTGAAATAGCCGCGGCGATGTGGTTTGGAACGCGGCCACCTCGTCCCTCTTCAAATGTCAGTGCCCTGTAAGTGACCCGTGCCCACGTGTCAGGCAAACGGCTGTTTTATGGCACTTTTTACGAACCGGGTCGTCAACACGCCATCCGTCATTCCAGCCGCTGTGTTAACACAGGCCAATTTGTAAATCAGCCCCCAGAGCACCTTTAATTACAGGTGCTTCCCCCACATGTTCACAAGGTTCTCCAGGTATGAGGGGCTGGAAGAGCGAAGGCTGACGAGCGTTTAAAGGGTTCCAGGGCCGTGCGGAGTTGGGAAGATAGTGGAGAGGAAAATCTGGTTATGCAAATGATGTAATCAGGAATCCTGATAAGCCACTCCCAATTCAAGAATGTTTACAGCGCTTGTGGTTTGAAACTTACTCAATCTTAGTTTCAGGGCTGACGGGATCAGGGTTAAGTCTGGATTAAATAAGCACTAGTTCATGAGTTCATTGGTGTCATGCGGATTGAACCAGGGTCAAGGGACTGGACTGGATCATTTTAGAGTCTTAGTGCTCGCCAGCTTTATACACACACACACACACACACACACACACATACAGACATACACATACACATACACATACAGACATACACACATATATATATATATATATATATATATATATATATTCATTCATTATCTTCTGCTTTATCCTATTTTAGGGTCACGGTGGGGTTCCCCACGCCCATCCAAGGGAGAACGTTTCGGGCGCTGGGCAGATACACCCAGAACAGGGCGCCAATCTATCGCTGGGCACACACAAACACACTCTACATGGGGCAATTTAGAGAACTCAATTGACTTGATCCATGTTTTTGGACTGTGGAAGGAAACCGGAGAACCCGGAGGAAACCCACGCAGACACGGGGAGAACATGGAAACTCCACCCAGATGGGGATTTGAACCGGGAATGCCTAGCGCCGAGAGGCGAACGTGCTGACCACTAAGCCACCGTGCTGCCACATATATATATATTATATATATATATATATATATATATATATATATATAAATAAATAAATAATGTGGGATCCTGGTCCTGGGTTCGATTCGTGGTGGTGTGAACACGATTCCATCTCTTTGTCGTGGTCAGTCTGAATGCGTTCAGACTTCGGACCGACGGTACAGTTACAGGAGGGAAATGCCGCTGAGTCAGCACAACTTGATTCATTACGCAAGAGATAAACTAAACGAGGTGAAGCCTAAATGTCAGACCCACTGTCTTTTCCAGAGTCCAAAGTCGACCCTCTAATCTGGAATGTGTTGACACGGCACACTGGAACGCGTGCGCTCGGCTCGAACACGTGGAACCTTACGACGTGACGCGAGTCTATTACGGTCCGTTCGGCTCCTCCGATGAGCGGACCATTCCACTGACGTCGTACGTCATTCTGAAGTTCTTGTTATGTGCATGATTGACACCCGGGGGGAGGGGGGGTGCTGAATTCAAAGTCCAGTTGATGGAGAACAAGGTGGAAGAGCGTTCCCAATAGGAACCGAAGGTGTTTCGGTTGCTTCACGAATCGGTTTGAGGAATCAACTATTGAGAACCAAACTACATCAAACTGGTTCACTACCATGAAGTGCCATTAAAGTTCTGCTTCCTGCATCACACATGGATCTTCTCAGATAATCTCAGCAGCTCGCGATGAACACGTCGAGCGCTTGGAAACACGTTACCAAGGCAACAGAGATGATTCAATCCTCAATGCTGGAGGACGACTGCTGGACACTGTTACTGATGGCTCAGCTGAACTGATGACACATTAGTATTTAAATGAGATGCAATCAGTGACACTTCATCTCACGGTTTCGGGACGTTCTGCACGTTCTAATCAGATGTTCTGCTGTTGTTGTTGGTGAACGGTGACCGGCGCCAGCAGCTCTGACGCTCAAACAAAGGACAGATGCTGCCGGTCTTGTAGGTCGGACGATTCCAGAAGTCTTTGAGGGGAAAGTCAACAACGCGTCGGCTCAACAAACACAACCAACAACAGAGAACGTAACAGAACCCGCGATAATCGGAAGGCTGAATGGCAAAGGAAGCAAAGAGAGCCAGCCATTGTTGTCCGGTCACGAGGTCACGGGGGGCACAGGCAGTTCGGCCTCACAGCCACAGCGGTGGCATCCTCACTTCAAACGCCTCGTCCTCCTGTCCACAGTGGACCTCGTGGATCGAGTCTCTCCGGTCACGTTCAGTCATGAGGTAGGACCTCGAGTCTGTCTGCCCTGAGACTGTTCATTTGTAGGACATATTTTGTCCAATTTAAGCTTTTATGGGGAATTTAACAACTTCCCGTGACCGTTGTCCGATACAAGGTCCTCCACTGATGTCCTACACAATGGCTTGGTGCACATTCGGCATTCCAGTTCATCTCAGCGGCCCTGAGGTGGTGGATTTAATCCACACCGAGCTCCGGGTTTATTTAGACGGCAGCGTGTGCGGTGTTGCCCCGCGGGTGGACGTGGGTGTCCTTTCTCTCCCCATGCACTCAACACCAGCCCGACTTTTCCACTCGGCGACATCCTTCTTCTGATCTATTTTAGCAACACTATCTGTGTTGATACGGCTCGCCGGCCGTGCTGCACATACCCCCTGGTCTAAGCGCTGACCGGCGGCCTGCGCGCTATATTTGTCGGTTTGTTAAAAGTACACACAACGCGGCTGCTGGTGGACACAACAGACTTTTTCCAGGCGGCTGAGGTTTTCAACCGGGTTTAAATGCGGCTCATGAGGCAAAAATACTGGGACGCACACACCGGGGGGCTCCCCTCTCACTAATTACTCAAAGTTACTGCACAACTTGCAGCTTGTTTGTGAAAAATGTGTTGCTTTTCGCTCACGGTGGGAGTGTTTTTTGTCGATTGTAAGCGATATGTGGTCGTGGGGCCCCAATCGCCTTCGAAACGGCCCCGTTTGCACTCTGGGTCTAAGCGGGAATTTCATAAATGTATTTTATTTAATTTCTCTGTCACGGTCCTGCGATAAATAAACATGTTCGGAAGCTGACCCACTGTTCTCTGCTCTCTTCAGAGTTTTTGTAAACAGAAGTTTGGCGATGGAGAAGATTAAATGCTTCGGTTTTGACATGGACTACACTTTAGCAGGTAAGAAAGTATTCCTCCACACCCTCCAAACTTTACAACCTGCACTTATAGAGCTGAAGAGTCTGAAATCGCCTACTAAACTCTAGGTACTAGTTATGATCTAGTAAACAGTGGGCTTTAGAGTGGGTGAGCAAGCTGACGCCAACTTCTCAAGCCGGAGGTCATCTGTAAAGTTCTCCTCACCTCGATGCCTACTAAGTATTCAGACATACTACATACTGCCATGTGGTGGGCATTTCAGCTGCAGCGCTGGGCTTTCATGCAGGTGGTTAATCTTCCAATCGGGTGACAGTTTGGATTGATAGCCTCACACCCTCACCACAACATAACCACGCCCTCAGGGTTGTGGTTGTTGGTGCCAAACCGGCTTTATAAGTAGAACAGGCCGTTCTGATGATGCCATGTTGCTCAAGGAGGTCTCGGAGATCTCGCTCAGCCATTTGTGGTTGGGACTTCATCTTGATTGGATCCTTTAATCTCGGTGGCGTTTCATCAGCGCTCCACGGTCCGAACTGTGCCGCTGCTCCAGCTTGCGGTCGTGATGTGGCAACTACCTTCGCCTCCCAAACAGGCGTCAGAACGCAGAGTAAACACAGCGGGATATATTTAGATGTTTTCCTCCGGCCTGTGGAACGTGGAAAATACAGGCGTGCAGGACTGTTGATCTGTAAACCTGCCTCCAATCCGTGCTGCGCCTCCACCTGAGCCTCTTCCGAAGCGAGCCAATCAGCTTCATTCATGGATACGAGCTTCTCCAGCGATGGTGCTATTTAGGAACCTACAGTATACAGCAGCGTGAGGTCCAGTGGGATTTTAAAGCTTCCTTTCCCCGTTCCCCCGCCGCTCGTAGCTAAATCTGACCCGCTTGCTCTTGGAAAACGGATCGGCCTGGTGGCATGCCATGAGGTGATGGCATTCGGGCTTCCTCCATCAGCTACGTCCAGCGGGAGCTGTCAGCTGCTGACATGTGCAGGCTGTAAAGTGTTTACAAGACAAACTACCATCGTGTAATCAGCTCCTCGGCTCCCAAGGTTCTCCGGAGCCCAATAAACGCTGGAGTCCTGTCTGCGCACACTGAGCAAGAAGTTCAGCACAGGTGGTATATGGGTGGTAGATGGCTCTCAGCACATGGTGATGATGATCAATGCTGCCTCATTGATCAGTGATTCCTTTCTGATGAGCCTCTCGAGCGTTCTCATTGGTCCCAAGGATGCTTAAACCAAAAGGTCTAAGGTCCAAGGTCCTCTTCTGCACTTTGATCTCAGTATCCAAGGAAATGTTCAAAGCTCTGCGTCTCCCAGCATTGTTGATTTAGTCTCCTGAATGTGGGTGTAGTCCCGCCCCCAAGTGGCGGAATGTGAGCGAGCAAGTAGAACGTTCATACCTGTGCAAGAGCAGAATGTGAATAGGGAAAGGATTCAGGATAGGTCAATGTTTTATTGGCTGCTACCTGCAAACAGCCCCACACCTAGACATCCTCCACTGTGCTTCATAGTAGATCAGATTTCTGACCGGATGATAGATGTCAGAGCGGGTATATAAGTGTGGTCACGACGGCTGTGGGCTGTGGGTGTTTGAGTGTAATTCGGGGCAGCTTTTGGGGAGGTCCGGTGTCCATCGGGCCGGTTGCCATGGCAGTGGAATGAAATGTCCAATAAGCTCCAGCAGGTCAAGCAACCGTGGCCTCTGGGATTTGAAGATTTGGCAAAAACAAGTCGATTCAGGGTTTGATTACAATCTAAATAGGACAGATTAGGTCGAATTAAACTAGTTTTAAGATTCCGGTCCTGGCCTAAGCCACCTTGGCCTGGGTTCTTGACTGACGCGCTGTGGACTGTTGGACTGTTTTGCATCTTTCACCCTCCGCAGATCACCGTGAGCTCATCCATTATTTCTGAAGGTCAGTGTGAAGACTGCCAGTGAGGGCTGATGGAAATGAAGCAAAGAGGCTCGAAATAGGTTTCTTTACAACAGCCCAGGGCTTAAATAGAGATATGAGAGAGAGAGAGAGAGAGAGAGAGAGAGAGAGGCTGGGAAACAGGAGGGTTATATAGGGTTACTCTTTGGAACGGGGCATCTCTCCTGAGTTACTCACTCTGTAGAGTTGTATTGGCTGCCTGCCTGTGTGCTGCTGGCTGCAACCCTGTGGGGAGTTTTTTTTTTTTTTTTTTTTTTTTTTTGTCACTCTCAAACACATATCACTCTCAAACAGCCGTATCTATTGCGGTGAAAAGTCCTGCTCTGCAGGTAACACGCCGTCTTTCTCCGTGAAGCTACGAGGAGGTCACCGATACGGACGAGCACATGGCGACAACACGAGCCACACGGTGACGGGCTCTCGTCTCTCGTCCCCCCCGCCCCCGTCACGTGGAACGTAGCGTGTCCTGACCTCACCCGCCGGTCGGTCCGCCGGTCCGGAGGAGAGATTTAAGACAGGATGTTTTAATAATGCACTCCAGTTTGACCATGAGACGACACATCCTCAGAGTCATGTTTCTCACTGAGGGTCCCCAGGGGCCCCGTCGTCGTTCCCTTTTTTTGGCCCGCTACACATTTCTCAGGAGAACGCGGCGTCTCGCGCTCCCACGCTCAGATGCAAGATGCAGTCCATGAGCCTCACCGATGCTTTCAAAACGTCCCGGCTCGGACCTCCAGCTCGTTTTCCTCGAGATAATAGCAGGACCTCCCACAGAACCCGAGCTTTAATTGGGGGGTTTAGGTGTGAAAGGGTGAACGGATCTGGTTTCAATCCAGATGAGATCAGCGGACATTCAGGGACTCCTCTAAGCCGTGCTGAATGTTCTGTGAATGTTTGTGGAGGGAGCTCACAGGCTCGAGCGCTCGTTCCTCTGGAGCTTTCCCAGTGCCGTATTTAAGAGGGCAGGGGGGTGGATTTTGTCCCCGGTGTTCGTTACGCAGAATAAACAAGCCACGGTGTCTTTATTGCAACATCCTGCACCTACAGGCCACGTCATCAGCTACGGTTCCTACACTGACCATCATCTAATTCCCTCCTGCCTCCTGCTTAATCCTATGCCGGGGTTGTGAAGGGGGGTGTTCCCCGTGTCTATCCGGGGAGAATGTTTTGGGGACTGGACAGGGCACCAATCTGTCGCTGGGAACACCTTCAATCACTTACATACACATTAAATAGGGGCGATTTAAAACAGCCAATTCACCTTGAACATGGGAACTCCACCCAGATCGGGATTCGAACCTGGACCCCGGCGCCGAGAGGCGGTCGTACGGATTACTACGCCTTCCTTTTCCAGTTAGAGGAAAGCAGAGCTTTTGGGGAAAGCTGTATAAACACGGGGAGAACATGCAAATTGAACAAAGAATGGAAGTTTTTACTGAAACTACTGAAAATTCTTGACTAAATCGTAATTTTTTTTTTTTTTTGTGATTTTTAGTGTACAAATCTCCAGAGTACGAGTCCCTGGGTTTCGACCTGACCGTCGAGCGGCTGGTGTCCATCGGTTACCCGCAGGAGCTGCTCAGCTTCGTCTACGACCCGTCCTTCCCGACGCGGTGAGTTTCTACCACATGCAGGGGTCCTCCGAAAGACGATGGTCTGCTTTATATCAAATGCTGTTCTGTCCTCTCTCCACCAGGGGGCTGGTGTTCGACACGCTGTACGGTAACCTCCTGAAGGTAGACGCGTACGGCAACATCCTGGTCTGCGTGCACGGCTTCAACTTCCTACGGGGGTAAGACGTCCCATTTAATCATGAGGACAGATGTGCAAGTCAGATTGGAACATTTGGTTGTTGGCTTACATCGTCATGGCAACAGTTGTTGTGGTTAAAGGCTGTCTTGGTTCCAGCATTCCTGGAGCTCCGAGGTTGTAGCTAATTGCTATTGACATCACAGCTGATTTAATTGGTTCGATCATTTCAGACAGTTCCCTGACATCACAATCTGTTGCCTAGCAACATATTCATTAATTCATTCATTCATTAGCTCCCGCTTTATCCTCTATTAGGGTCGCGTGGGGTTCCCCATGCCCATCCAGGGGAGAACGTCTCGGGCGCTGGGCAGATAGACCCAGGACAGGGCGCCAATCCATCGTTGGGCACACACTCACTCACACACACTCTATATGGGGCAATTTGGAGAATTCGATTGACTTGATCCATGTTTTTGGACTGTGGGTGGAAACTGGAGAACCCGGAGGAAACCCACGCAGACACAGGGAGAACATGGAAACTCCAACCAGAACCGGGAATCCCTAGCGCTGAGAGGAGAACATGCTAAACCACTAAGCCACCGTGTCGCCCCTAGTAAAATATTATTACATTATATTAATACGTCCAGCCAGAGTTTGCAGCGAAAATTAATGCATCAATTAATCAATTAGGTGGCACTTAGTGGTTTAGCATGTTCTCCTCTCAGCTCTAGGGATTCCCGGTTCGAATCCCCATCTGGGTGGAGTTTCCATGTTCTCCCCATGTCCGCGTGGGTTTCCTCCGGGTTCTCCGGTTTCCTCCCACAGTCCAAAAACATGGATCAAGTCAACTGAATTCTCAAAAATTGCCCCATATAGAGTGTATCTGCCCAGCGCCCGAGACGTTCTCCCCTGGATGGGCATGGGGAACCCCACCGCGACCCTAATAGAGGATAAAGCGGGAGATAATGAATGAATGAATCAATTAATGCAGTGCTTTTATTGCATCACTACGTTAAATTGGACTGTATGGTAAAATGCCAACACTTGGCTCCGCCTCCAACTGCAGTGATCATGGTACACCGGTCGTTACTATGGCAAAGAATCGCTGATTAGTAGACAGCAGACGGTCACCCGGCGCTCTGCATTGTGATGCGTACGTGATTCCCGTTCCCACCCCTCATTAAAAACCCGCGAGCTGTAGATCAGCAGAACCGCTGGCGGGTGCGCAGTTGCCGTGGGTGGACGCACCGCACTCGGTGAGGGGCGGGCCGCACCACGCTGCTGCCGCATCAGCACGTCTTTGGTGCGATCCAGTTCTGCCGTGAGGTTATCTCACAATATCATCACGGCGACGACAGCTCCCGACCAATCGGATCCCGATTTCGAACCTAACCGGCGAATAAAAATAGGCCTGACCTTTAATCCATCGGTTTCCAATTCATTTCCGTGAATCCTTTAAATCCTCGGCAGCTGCTGAGATGCGTGTTGTTTGCTGTAGTAATGGAACCCAACTGGCTCGCTGTTATTATTAAACACAAAGAGTCTGACCCCCCCGTCCGTCCGTCCGTCCTGTGCCAGGCCCGACATCCGAGAGCTGTACCCCAACAAATTCATCCAGCGCGACGACACCGAGCGTTTCTACATCCTCAACACTCTCTTCAACCTGCCCGGTGCGTGTTTGATGCTCCTCAGTCCTATTAATAGTTGGTTGCCGCGGGTTTTTTCCGCATTGTGATGTCATCGAACCGTCTCGTCCCTCCTCACAGAAACGTACCTGTACGCCTGCCTCGTGGACTTCTTCTCCAGCTGTGACCGCTATGCAAGGTGAGCCGCCCACGCCGTTTTAGTCCATGGCGCCACATTGAGTACATCGTCGTGTCTCAGTAATCCGTAATGGGCGGAGCCTGATCGGCGGTACATGTCCGTCAGTCGCTGATAAGCGATTCGTAGGCGGGCGGGGCATCGTTACTGGTAACCTCTAATCACAGTAAATAATAATTGTTTTCCTAAACCATTAACACCCATCATCCAATCACACCTGTGCGTGTGTGTGCGTACGCGCGTGTGTGTGTGTGTGTGTGTGTGTGTGTGTGTGTGTGTGTGTGTGTGTGTGTGTGTGTGTGTGTGTGTGTGTACGTAGCCGAAAAGCCAATACAGACGTAATTCAGAGTGTAATTTGTTTCTGGTTTGGATGCATGTCCTCTGAAACCACTGTTGGTCCTTTTAGGGTGAGAGGGCTTTCCTGTTTGGCTCGGAACAACCTCAAACAAGGGAAGACTGTCCCATATTAATGTCTGACTGTCGTTAGAGTGTGTTAATTACCTCGCCGCACCGCCTTAGCCTCGTGTCCGTGTTTTAAACCCCTCTAGTTGTGAGACAGGCTTCAAAGATGGAGACCTCTTCATGTCCTTTAAGAGCATGTTCCAAGACGTCCGGGACGCCGTCGACTGGATCCACTTCAAGGTAACGGCGGTTTGTGGTTGAGCTGGTACCTCGTCATACTGTAAATCAACACCTGCACAGAACGTAGAACTCACGGTGACCTTCTGCACAGGGAACGCTAAAGGAGAAAACGGTGGAGAACCTGGAGAAGTACGTGGTGAAGGACGTGAGTCGGCTGTTTATTTCAATAGAACGTTCCGGAATTTAAATCATTCATTCATTCATTCATTCATTCATTATCTCCCGCTTTATCCTCTATTAGGTTCGCGGGGGGGTTCCCCATGCCCATCCAGGGGAGAACGTTTCGGGCGCTGGGCAGATACACCCAGGACAGGGGGGCAATCCATCGCTGGGCACACACTCACACAGACACGCATGCATACACACTCTATATGGGGCAATTTGGAGAATTCAATTGACTTGATCCATGTTTTTGGACTGTGGGAGGAAACCGGAGAACCCGGAGGAAACCCACGTGGAAACAGGGAGAACATGGAAACTCCACCCAGATGGGGATTCGAACCGGGAATCCCTAGCGCTGAGAGGAGAACATGCTAAACCACTAAGCCGGAATATAAATCACTGCAATGTTAAACTAGTTGCAGTATCTGTTGTTTATGGGAGATTCTGGTAGTTTTGGCAATTGGGGATGAGATGATTATCAATTCTAATGGTACGGTTATTCGATTATTTTAGAACAATTAACTTGTTTTAACAGATTCTTTTTTTTTGTAATTTGTTTAATGGACAAAATAATATTTCGTTATTGGGAAAAAAAAAGACAACGCACGGCTTATAGGGAATAAAATAAAAAAAAGTGAAACATTATTTTTGTTCCTTGCGCCTCTTGCTCTAAAAGTTCCAGCCGTCCACACAATATGTAACTTTTTTTCTGAATGTCATGGTGACGATGCTGAGGTGCTCTTACGATTAATTAATTAATTAATTAATTATTAATCGAAGTATCTTGATTATTCGTAAAAACGATGTATCGTCTCCTCCCTGGCTGTTTTTGTCGAGCGTGAGCGATGTGGATGCTGGAAATTTTTTGCGATTTCGTTGCCAAGTTACCGGCTGATGATGAATGATGATGAATGATGTGCTAACGCGCGTCTCTTCCTCCCGCCGTAAAGCCCAAGCTGCCGCTGCTGCTCAGCCGCATGAACGAGGTTTCCAAAGTTTTCCTGGCCACCAACAGCGACTACAAATACACAGACGTGAGTTTTATGAGCGCCGCGCAGCTGATCTAACACTCTAACGCGCTCTCTCTCACACCCTCTATGTAAATAATGTAAACCACATGCTTAGCTGTTGAGTGACCGCATTTTTTTTTGGTTTCAATTGCAGAAAATCATGACCTACTTATTCGACTTCCCTTTCGGGCCAAAGGTGAGTGCCGTCCCGGCTCCGATCGATACCGCACGCCGATTCGCCGTGTTGACTCACAACGTGCGGTTGTAGGTTCTCAGAGTGCAAAGACAGAACCTTCAGGAATTCATTAAATGTCCCGGGGAGGGGGGGGGGGGGTGTTTAGCACGTTCACTGTCCACAATCCATTCATCCATTACGTCCCACTTTATCCTCTAGTAGGGTTGGGGGGTTCTCCATGCCCAACCAGGGGAGAACGTTTCGGGCGCTGGGCAGATAGACCCAGGACAGGACGCCAATCCATCGCTGGGCACACACTCACTCACACAGACACACTCTACATGGGGCAATTTGGAGAACTCAATAGACTTGATCCATGTTTTTGGACTGTGGGAGGAAACCGGAGAACCCGGAGGAAACCCATGCGGACACGGGGAGAACATGGAAACTCCACCCAGATTGGGATTCGAACCGGGAATCCCTAGTGCTGAGAGGACAACGTGCTGACCACTAACTCTGTCCACACTCGTGTTTTATATTTCTATCGACTCGCTTTCATTAAGCCGTTTATAACGAGACCCTCAGTTCGGTCCCCATGGTAACCGCTAACCCGGACGAATCCGTGTTCCGCTCCAGCAAGGCCTCCCGCATCGACCGTGGCAGTCGTACTTCGATCTGATCCTGGTGGACGCGCGGAAACCGCTGTTCTTCGGAGAGGGGACGGTGCTGAGACAGGTCGATACGGTGAGACTCACAGACACACACACACACACACACACACACAGCTCCTCAGCATGCTCCCTCTGTTGGTACCTCGGCACACAGCGGTGCTTGTGAGGACCTGGAGGCCGTTCTCTGCAGAACAAACACGACGTGCTCACAGGGGACGGAGCGTTCCCGTGTGAGCGCGGAACAGTCGGAACAGCTGACCGATCCTGCGATCGATTCTCTCACCTCGCCCAGGCGCTGTTCAGGAATCAGCCGCGGGCGTTTCGGCTGTTTGATTTGTAAACAGGTCGAGTAAGAACCTGAATAAATATCAAAGCTGCATGCAGCTGGGTCCTAAAGCCCAAAGAGTTACTTCACAAGGTGAGGTCTTAAAACACCGCTTCCGGCAAAATGCAGCTGGAAATAAAACCTTTAAAGGGTCTTCTGATCTGTGGGGGGTGTGGTGTCGGGGGGGTGAGCAGGTGGGTCCTGATTCTTGTTTCTTTTGCAGACCACCGGGAGACTTAAGATTGGTACCTACACTGGACCTCTGCAGCATGGCATCGTTTACTCTGGAGGTAACACACACACATCACAAACACACACTATAAAGGGGCAATTTAGAGCAGCCAATTCACCTTAAGTCCATGTTTTGGGACTGTGGAAGAAAACCAGAGGAAACCAACAGGGACATGGGGAGAACATGCAAACTCCACCCAGATTGGGATCTGAACCTGGATTCTGAGTTTAAGCGTTCCGTCGGCGGTTCGGCCGTCACGTGATCCCAACATTTTGGGGGACTGTGCAGAATGGAGAGTGTGTTTTGGGGTAAATATGACCCTGTTCTCCGGGTTCGGTTCTGTTTGGAGATGTTTGTGTACACGGAGATCTGTTTGCATTTCATACACAAACCCGAGACGTTCCGGCGGCGTGCGGCGTTCTGGATCACAGCTGGATTTGTTTCTAACATGTGATTCGTGGCTCGGGGTTCGAGATCAACACGGTGCTGACTGTGTCTGAATCCTCTCATAGTCTCAGCTCATGACATCACAGCTGAAGGCAGGCGGGCGCGGCCCGGTGGTTTGGAACGTGTGTGTTAACGTTTGCCGACTCCCTCGTTCTCCAGGTTCCTCAGACATCGTGTGCGACCTGCTGGGAGCTAAAGGGAAAGACATCCTGTATATCGGGGACCACATCTTCGGAGACATTCTGAAGTCCAAAAAGCGTCAGGGCTGGAGGACGTTCCTGGTGATTCCGGAACTCGCCCAGGAGCTGCACGTCTGGACCGACAAGAGCTGTGAGTTTCCACGTCCGCGCCGTGCTGTCGTCCCGTTACTCAGTTATTTGGAACCTCCACCTCCACCTCCCACCCATCACATTGACACTGAACCCCCAGTGTCTTTACGGACACATCCACCCATCCTGGTCCCCCTCTATAAGCACGCTGTTTGTAGAACGTCATGAATGTTCTATACTCTGAAGGTGTTTGTTCACAGACCTCTTCTCTGGTCCACAGCGCTGTTTGAGGAACTCCAGGGTCTGGACATTTTCTTGGCGGAACTGTACAAGTGAGTACGAGCGTCTGATCCGTCTGCAGATATTTAGTTTGTTCTCCTTTTTTAAAAAAATCTTTCTAACATCGATCCCCTCATCCTCCAATTCCACTCGCTTCTCACAGACATTTAGACAGCAGCAGTAACGAAAGGCCGGACATCAGCGCCATCCAAAGACGAGTTAAGGTAAGACACCCTTCCCTCCATCAAACTACAATCAAATGGATTGTTCCGTCATTATCACACCGTTCACTCTGAGCCTCACAGCATCGAACTGTATATACACACACACACACACACACACACGTCATGTCTGAGTCGATTCATTTGACTCACTTGTCCGAAACAGACCTGAGGAATGTGTTTCGGGATGAATGATTCGCTCCTCGTGTTTCTAGAAAGTGACCCACGACATGGACATGTGCTATGGGATGATGGGTAGTCTGTTCCGCAGCGGCTCTCGGCAGACCCTGTTTGCGTCGCAGGTGATGCGCTACGCCGACCTGTACGCCGCGTCCTTCATCAACCTGCTGTATTACCCCTTCAGCTACCTGTTCCGCGCGGCACATGTTCAGGTGAGAGAACCTGCATTCACACACGCATTGCACGTTAGAGATGAGACGATGTATCGGTTTCACAATTCATCGCGATTAAAAGCACAATAATTTGTTAATCGTGAGGGGCGTCAACAGTGTCATGACAACATTCATAAGAAAAATATGCATTATGAACTTCAAATTTGATTTAGTTTACTTTAAGAAAGAGATTGCCATGTGGCATGATTGTTGGCGCCAGACGGACAGTTTTAAATATTCTTACTAGCTGCCAATACAGAGAAAATTCAGCATTTATTTTACTCAAATGTCTGATATAATGAATACATTCACACACTGACATTATCTGGACTTTGTAGTTCTGTTATTTACAGACTGTAGTCCATCAGATACTTGGTTATTCCCCTTCACGTTGTTCTTTAACGATCAGGACCCCCACAGCAGGTGTTAAGTGGGTGGTGGATGATCCTCAGTCGCTCTTTGTCGGTTCTTTGGCGCAGATGCCTCACGAGTCGACGGTGGAGCACACGCACGTGGACACGGACACCGAGTCACCGCTGGCCACGCGCAACCGCCACTGCATGGACTGCAAAGACATCGACTGCAAACGCACCCAGCTGACCCGCTCCATCAGCGAGATCAAACCCCCCAAACTCTTCCCCCAGGTCCCACAGGAGATCACCCACTGCCACGACGAAGACGACGACGAAGAGGAGGAGGAAGAGGAGGAGGAGTAGCTGGCCGTCAGCCAAGCCTGATCTTTTCTTGAACTTCACTGAGGGGGAAGTGACCAAGGTTCGGTTGAAGGGGGCGATGACGGGGTAAATGATTAGGAGAAAGTGTAATTACGAGTTAATCCTCTAACTGTATGGACTCATACGGGCTCGCCGCTGGACGTCTCTACGGACCTCAGACGTCTCGTTCAGCGGCGGCTGTTTTATTGATCTTTGATTCGATTCGTAGCCCCCTAAATAGCCATTTTGCACAAATCCTCGCTACTGTGACCTACAGTATCACTGTGTCCCGTTAAACACCAGGGGGCGCAGTGTGGAGGCCATGCAGCAGGGTGGGCGTGGCCTCGAACAACACAACGAACCAACCTGACAGGAGACCAGAGCAGTGCAGCGTGGCTGCCTGTTTATCTTCTAAATTTCTAAAAAAACACAAACTATCGACACCAAAGAGCGCAGTACCACCTTTCCACCAGAGGGGTCTCCAAATCCCCAAATTGCACAATGCTGCTTTAAAGTCCTTTTCAGATTAAAAAACAGACGTCTCACGTTGTTAGGATTTATTAGATTGGAGTTCTTAAACAGTTTCTAAACGTTCTCCTGATCAAATAAACAAGTTTTGTTCTGCGAAAATCTTACAATTCACTAACGATTAAATTAAGGACTCCTCTGATACTGATCCATGAACAACGCTAGAGATTATAATCCTTTAATTTGCGACCCAGCCACCTTCAGCACCGCGGGCAGACGCACCTGAAGGAACAGCCTCAAACAATCCACTATGGATTATTAATTATGGGTTATAATTTTAAATTATGGACCCAAATCAATAAACAATCCTCAGCCCTCTGCTGGTGGTTCCGCACCGTCCCGTGTAGCAGTTTTATTCCCGAATATAGAAATAGATTTTTTTAATGATATTTTAGGCAGAATTTGTAGTTTCGAGTTCAGTGGCGTGTAATATTCAGCTGTTTGTGACGTCACTGAGGAGGACCCTCCCGCGTGGACCAATAGTGTTAGGAGTTCCTCTCTTTAGAACAGAGACGCTTCAGTTTAGAGCAAAAAAGAAAGAAAACTCTGGAAAGAATCGGGACGTCGACTTCAGAGATCTCGACAGTGTTTAAGATCGCGTGCTTTCACTTTTTATAAAGGAACCACGAAGTTCGCGGCATGTTCCGATCTATAGAAGATTATTTTTCAGATGACGTCAGAGTGTATCAGAGAGTCGGATGTAGCAGATTCTAATTTTATGCATTTTAAACTTTTTAAAGACGAACAGGAGCGGCATCTGTTTGATATGCACATCGATTTATTTCAATAAAAAGCGGAGACGAACGAACGCAGCCTCTTCTACTCTGTCAGATCCCCCCCCCCCTTTATTAAATAAATGTATAATTAAATTGATTAGTAAAACAGGGCGGCACGGTGGCTTAGTGGTTTAGCATGTTCTCCTCTCAGCACTAGGGATTCCCGGTTCGAATCCCCATCTGGGTGGAGTTTCCATGTTCTCCCCGTGTCTGCGTGGGTTTCCTCCGGGTTCTCCGGTTTCCTCCCACAGTCCAAAATCATGGATGAAGGCAATTAAGTTCTCAAAATTGCCCCATATAGAGTGTGTCTGTGTGAGTGAGTGTGTGCCCAGCGATGGATTGGCGCCCTGTCCTGGGCCTGCCTGCCCAGCGCCCGAGACGTTCTCCCCTGGATGGGCATGAGGAACCCCACCGCGACCCTAATAGAGGATAAAGCGGGAGATAATGAATGATGAATGAATGAATAATTAGTAAAACAATTAATCTAAACGCAGCAGGTCGAGCTGCAGAGACGAAATGCACCTGAAAACATTTAGTTTTTCAATGACTCACCGTAGATCTCTGTCGCCCCCCAGTGGCCCGACTAGGCTTAACAGTAGAACCCATAAAAAGCATCCGTTCTAAGGAAGGTTCTGCAGAGAAGGTTCTGTAGGGAAGGTTCTGCAAGGAAGGTTCTGTAGAGAAGGTTCTGCAAGGAAGGTTCTGCAGGGAAGGTTCTGTAGGGAAGGTTCTGTATGGAAGGTTCTGTAGGGAAGGTTCTGCAGTGAAGGCTCGGTTCTGTATCTGTGTTCTGAGTTCTAGAGCGTGATGTGAGGAACTCAGAACCCTGATCTCAACCTGAACCCACACGTTTAGAATGAACTGGAATTCCAGGCTTTTAATTTCCAATTAAATGACGTCATATCCTCGTACGGTCCACGTAAGAATACTTAAAACAATGGCACCCTCCAGCGGTCATGTTTTGAACTGCTTCCAATGCACAATGAAAAGCAAAACTTATAGGTTTTTATGTCACATTTAGCATAATAATAATAATAATAATAATAATAATAATAATAACAATAATAATAATAATAATAATAATAATAATAATAATAATAACAATAATAATAATAATAATAATAATAATAATAATGAGGCGGCACGGTGGCTTAGTCAGCGCTGAGGATCCAGATGTGAATGCCGATCAGGGTGGAATTTGTATGTTCTCCCCGTGCTTACGTGGATTCCCTCCCACAGGTAAACTGTAAGGTAAACTGGCTGCTCTAAATTGCCCCCATATAGTGTGTGTGATTTGGCCCCCTGTCCTGGGTGTATCTGCCCAGCGCCTGAAACGTTCTGCCCTATATGTCCATGCCCCCCCTCCCCCCCCTCCATCACACCGCGACCCTAGTAGAGGATTAAGTTGAAGCAACAGGCTGCAGTCGCCGCTAGAGGGCAGTATATCTCTGGGAAACAGAGCGGAGAGCAGCGGGAGGACTGCGTCAGGGTCTTGAGGGAGCGATGAGCAGTGGAATCACGTGGGCTTCATTGATTCGGTCATTTAGTAAATACACCATCAGACAAAAGTAGTTAAAAAAAAATAACATTTATTATGAGGCACTTTGTAAGTTCATTTGTTTAGGATTTTGGGCATTAATCCGGTCCCCTCTCCAAACAACGGAAACCTCCCATAAACATAAAGTGATGCTGAGCAGAATAAATCCTCTCCTCCGCTGGACCTCGAACCTGCGGCAGCCGAACCCACCGAGGTCGAGGTTTTTAAGGCGTGTAGTGAAACGAAGAAGTTCTGGGAACTCCTTTTTTTTTTTTTCTTTTTTAGGAAAAGGCATATAAATACATCTATGACGACAAGAACACACTTTTTTTAATCAATAAATCATCTTTTAAATAAAATACGCTTCATTGCACTTGTTAAAAAT